>JBBPTX010001328.1:0-10895 GCA_038094595.1 Pulveroboletus aff. annulatus
TATGTAGATACGTATCTAGATCGGTACACAACATGTATCTACACGTAGAATAGTATATAAAGCGAGACTGGACGGAGCTCAGTCTCCAGTCTAGTTCTCTTGTCCACTGCCTACAGTCTTACTCTTGGGATTGGTTCCCTCCGCTATATTATTGGGATACAGCTCCCACTCTACTTCTGCTTCTCAGGGATAGATTCCCTCTTTAAAGAACGTAACGATGGTGATAGCCTATTTTGGATAATGAAGACTTGTAGTCGCAACACTAGAACTAGACTTTGAAAGTACCCTATCACCAAGAAAATCAGTAAAGAACCTTCGGTCGTAGCCGTCGGCAAGACGCAAATCATTACCTTCATTTTAACGTTAACGAAAACCAAGAACAAGGACGCATTAGCCTTCTCTCGGCTTTATCAGGCTCAAGCTAGAGAGTGCGTCTTAACGGGGTGGCAGCAGATAAGCAACGAGGGCAGCTATCTCACACCTATTCTTCTCACTGATCTCTACTCCTCTACAACGACAGACTATTGGGGCTTTTCCTACTGGAGCTGGATCGCCTATAACGTAACGGGGCCAAGAGGAGTACTCGCCAAGCAACTACGAGCAAAGGGAGTGAGGAAGACAATTAACGGCTAGCGAGGACGTTGCCGCTAGTAGGTATCTTGAAGCAAGCTCTACCTTTCGTGACCGGGTCAGGGACCCACAACAAGGATAAACAAGGCGCCCTGGGGTTAGATGAAAACCTTGACAGTGAAGAAAGTTTGATCGCACCAAAGGCAGGTGGCGACGATAAGCGGAAGAATTCGGAGAATAAGGATTATTGCCGAAGCCGAAGAAACTTGGACCGGAAACTGGATGAGTTGTTGCCGTAGGTCAGACGAATTGAAACCGTAAAGTCAAAGAACGCAAGAGGCCTTCTCTAGTCGGAGATAGGATGCTGACACGATGGAACCGAGATGCCGCGGAAAGAGAATCCGAAGCCAAAGCACTAAAGAAAAGTAAAAGGTACAGGAGCTAAAAAAAAGGAAAAGAGCTCACATAAACAGCGGATGAAACGGAGTATTCGAAGATAGTAATGGTAAAAGATTAAGGTAAAGGGATCAGAGAAGATCTCTCATGACGAAAGAAAAGGTACTCGCCCCAGAAGAGTATAAAAAATTGACGAGACGCCATTAGCATGGTAATGCAGAAGATGGTATTCATCCAATAGGACATTCAGCGAAGGTAAAAGTCACATAGGTAACACGCATACAGATATGCCGCGATAGAGTATTTATCAGTACGATAACGAAAGGTCAGACTACCAGCGAGTAGATAGACACAGGGACGTTTAGTGTATATTTGAAACAGAATATATACTCACAAAAAAAAATATATATATAGCTGTAACACAAAATATATAGCTGTAACACAAATGGCATGATTTTCATCTCCGTCATCAAAATCTGAATATTCTTTCACAACCCTGCATAATACATCTGCTGGTCAATATCCTCCTTCCATTGCTGTAAGTGGGTGGGCTTCGTCGAGTGCAATAACAAACTTGGGTTCGTCGACATGTCCAGGGAAGACTGCTTGGAGGTGGGCAGTTAGCTTCATGTAGGACTCCCGGAGAGACTCGAGGAGGTCAATGTCAGCATAATAAGTTTTTTGCATTCCTATCGTATTTTCCCCGTGACTCAATTTGTCTTATGCCAGTTCAATCATAGAGCATATGATTATAGCTTACGCTTACCTGCGATCGCAAGCTCCTTCATTTTATTGGCAGTTTCATCCATCACTGTGCCTGTGGCCTTGGTGTCTTCTTTGCATATTTTTGCAGCAGCAGCTTCCACTTCTGCGATCTCCTTTTTCCGCTTCTCAACTGCCGCGACGAGAGCCCTATGAATCTGTGGATTATGGTCAACTCAAAGGCAACGTGAGACATCAAGTGCATACATCTTTATATTTCTCGTCTATTTTGGTAAAAAAGTCATTCCTGGTATGTGTCCTAGGGGGATCGCTCATGTCGCACATCCTCTGGCCCCAGTCCAGGGCGATAGATTTGGCATTCCGGGTAGGGTATGGCGTCCTGAGACACTCATCAACAGCGTCAAAAAGAGCAATGAAAAAAGAGTAACAGATTGTCTTGTATATGTCCTCATGAGGAAAATGCCTAGTCAATATGTTTGTTGGAACCAGGTCTCGCAGAGGGAACGTTCGTTGATCATCCTTCTCACGTAAATTCATGTAGATTACTATGATTTCATTCTTGCTCAGCTGAGATTCATTCAGTCAGCATGTATGGAGAAAAGAAAGAACAAATACCTCTGTCAACATCCTCGTTTTCTCTGTTTCTGAACCCTGCATGATGGAGCAGAATTTGACATAGTACCGAGTCTCTTCAGATTCAGTTTTCTGGCCCTGGATGGTGGTTTTCCGGTTCTGATTGGCGGTTTCCTGGAAAAACTTCTGGTTGTAAGTCAAATATTCGCAGAAGCCGTCAACAGCTGCACCAATGTATTTTGCCTGAAAAGAGTCCGACAAGTTTTGATATAAATCTAGAAAAAGAAGGTAAGGCGGCTACAGTGGCGACATCATGATATTGGTAGCCGGAAAGTACAAATGTTTGGCAGACACATCCTCAGATTCTTTAGACTCTTGAGATGCCATAGGTTTCTGGGGAGATGGTCTCAGGACAGTTGAATGGACAATCGGAAACATGTTAGCAGACGATGGACAGAGATTGTTTTGATAAACACAGACCTAAGCTCCGAACCTCGCAATACGACCTGCGCTCCCAAGCGGATGAGAGCATATCCTGCAATTCCGCAAAGGCATCAATCAACTCTCCAGCCTCGATAACGGTCAGAGGCTTCAAGACTCCCTTCGAACAAAGAGTGATCTCGTGGAGAATGATTTTAAGCTTGCATTGACTCGGAGCTTCCGCTGACACGAGTGCAATGATTGGTTTTGTGGACAGGTCCACCAGTCTGTCCAGTTCTTCGTGAGTAGCATCGTCGAGGTCATCAGGAATGGTCTCGAGAGGCATGATTTAGACAACAGTTGGTTGAAGTTGTCCGATATATGGCCTCATTTATTGATGCCATTGAACCCCATTGTTCGCCTCTAATGGAAAGCGCTTGCCACACCACGCACTCAGGGGATCAGTTGCAGAGCTATTCGACCCAATAAGAGGCTCAGTGAAGTAAATCAGATCATCGGGCATGGGAAATTACATCTAGGTATCTGCTAGGTCCAGCCTTCCTAACCGAAAATCGCCCATCTACTCTGGTTTTTGGGATCCATTACCTTTCCCTGCCTGCATGTCTTCTAGTGGTACCCTCTCATACTTGTTGCCATCCCACTCGCCAGACTTGGGTTGTGACTTGGTGTGTTTCACCCAGGTATACCAAATGGATCCTGGAAGAATAATTGCAATTGACGACGCGCGTTCACTGTGCTCATCACATCAGCTCAGAAAGCGTCCAGTCTGGCAACAAACCACACACAAGGAGATCACATCATCAAACAACCACATCCCCAACATCGACGAATGGTGGACGATATCGTATGCGTTATGGGAGATGTCACCTTGATAGACAGTAGACTGGCAAGGCTCATCAAAAACCCAATGACACCCTGTGGTCCATACTCCGTCAACGGACGTTCTGAGTGCAGATCATATCCCTACCGTGATCACAGATCCCTAAACAAATGTGGGTAGTTGCAAAATCTTGCCAGGAGCGGGTACAATTTCGGACCCGGAGATCAGTTCAGTAACGGCAGGCACTTCGCCAGCCAGGATGATAAGTAGAATCAGGATGACTGTGCTCAGCAAGTTGGTGTACCAGGACAGGTGCATGGCGCTGCCTTTGATGACATCCAGACTCTTCTTGATCACAACAGAATGCACTGCAGTTATTGCCGAACTGGCTCCACCAAATGCGATGCCAAGCGCTGCAATAGGAATGGAGTCGAGGAAAATGCTGACAAAGAAACCCAGAGTGACCACCGAGCATGAGAACAGAATTCGGAGGGATGGTCGTGCGTTCAAGAAGATGTAGGATGTCATGACCGTGAATGGAAGGAGTAACCCCCATGCAACTTGGTAGAACGAGGCGTCGACGTATTTAAGAGTGTAGTTACTGAAACTGAGAGGTGAGCAGGGATACGCAAGGACGACAATATGATGGGCGTACCTTCATCCGATGACATTCAACACGACCATAGGCGCCAGTCCTTTGATGAGTTGTGCATCAATGTAAAGGGGGACCTGAATGAACTTTGCCGAGTGTGAAGCGAGGAAGAGGATGACAGCAATCACAAGTTGCGTGAACAGGAAAAACAGTGGAGCGGATATATTTTGGAGTACCCATTTATTTCTATGATCCCTCAGTCAGAATCAGATGTTGTGGAAAATGAGCCTACGCCATGACCATCTACACGCGAATGAACTGAGGTGCAGTCTAAGACAAACAAGCACCACTTACCAACAGTGCCGCGACTAGATAGAACAACACCGTCCCCATCTGAGGAGTCGTTAGCTCCCCACAATAATAGTCCATTCCACAGACATACCACAAGAAGACTTGCGCATGAGTGCCATTTGGTGCAGGCATTTTCTAGATATATATGCACAGCTCCACTGCACGCAGAAATGATATATATGCACAGCTCCACTGCACGCAGAAATGTAGTATACGAAAGGCCTTGGACTTGAAGTACATCATGGATGAGATGATGTGCAATCGGGAATGACGTATGAGGATCATGTAGAGCCAGCCCCAGCCAGAGCCTTGGATAGCCAATGTCGCCGCGTTGAACTCCTTGACCAGGTTCTCACGCGAGCCAAAGTTGGCAACAATAGCCTCCTTCAACGGCCCGTCCCTCAGTGCGCCACCGTTTCCCCCCTGGCTTCCAGCACGCGCCAAGTTGGTCCAGAACAACGAGTGGTTGATGTGACCTAGGGGGACTCAGTGAGCAAAGTTCAAATCGGATCATGATTATCATCGGTTATAATCGTGATCGGATGGGTGCCGATAACGACACGACACGGGTGAAAAGATGATATACGTCGTACTATCGTAAAGCAGAGAACACTTACCACCACCGTTGAAACAAATAGCAGTCTGGAGAGCGATGCGTTCCTTGGGAGTGGAGGCATTGATGTAGCTGGCTTCGGCAGCGTTGAGAGGATTCACGTAAGCCTGGTGGTGTGATGCAGCATCATGATCTGCTGCGAAATGTAGGGCTCAAGCGCATTGTAGTCCTAGGGAAGAGGAGGAAGGGTGAGACATGGTGATGATGGGAAGAGGGAAAGAGGCGATGGTCATCGTGCGTAGGTATCAGCCATCTTACATAACTCGATTTCACATCAGTAGATACGCCATAGTTGCACCATTACATTGTAGCCCTGTTCTACCATCTATGTAGTACTCCGTACTCAATGCTCAGACAATGGGATGACTTTGCCTGAGAGATTCTAGTCAGTATCAATCACCCCCCAACAAACACAACAGACCTACCAATGTTCGCATACGGACTCTTCTTTCGGCCTCCAAGCAACTCGATATCGCCGCTATCAAAAAATGAATATCCCGCTGGCACACTGATCAGCGTAGTACGCCTAGACACCAGGGCAAAACTTACTCATCGTATCCTCGTGCTCATCGCTTGCACCGTTGTCTGAGCCGTCACTGTCGTGCTTGTTCTGTCCATTGATCTGTCAGCCCATCTTCGAGTCACGCAGTACACATGAGTGGTTGACAAAGGGCGCAGGGCGTTCGTTGGCGGACAGGTAGAGTTGGATGAGGATGAGTTGGACATCCAGTAGGTAGCTTTGTAGGGTATCCAAGTAGCACCATGTCTGGAGATGCTTGAACGACGCCACACTGCCCAAGCGTCGTCAAATTCGAGATCAGACAGGTGCGAGAGGTACATACATGCTGATTCCGTTCTCCTTGATGATGTATCCGATACCATATCCATCCGCAGCAACAGGGCCAAATCCGAACAGGCGCAATGCCGGATTGCCGCAATTGGACATCGACAGGATCGAGGTACCAAGCAAATTCCAGCTGGGGTCCGCAAAGATGGATGGGAGTGGTCCGGCTTGAGTAGTTGTCGCAGTGGATGGAACAGGATCATTGGGGAGAGGATCCAAGTTTCCAGCAAGCTGCTGTTGGTATAGGCAGTACAGCGCATAAAGATGTCTAAAGGGACAGTAAGCTTCATCGATTTAGTAGTGCGTTCTTGAACCAGCCTGTCCTGGCCGAGACCCTGACTACATTCCTTGGTCAAGGTGACATGGTGTTCGCATGCCTTGCGCAATGTAGCTACCTTGTAGTCGTTGGAAGCCTCGGAAAAGAATTGCTGAAAACAAGTGAGCCCGAACAGACGACAAGGGAAATAAAGTATCCACCTTGGTGAACTCTACGCTCTCTGGTTGGACGGTCCGGATTGCTTTGGTATGCCTGTGCAGAAACACTTTTGTCATCGCGGGTTCATATGTACATTTGGTTCTCCCCAATGATAATCTTATTAGTTATTCACATTCGAGTGGACTTAACTTGCCGTAGAGCCCAAAATATGCGGCTTGGAACACCATCTGGACGAATGCGTCTGGGCTGAATCTGTGACTAGTGATAAAATTCTTGCCATATCCTTTGAACTCCAGGGCTTGACAGTCGCTCTGACAGATCAGGTTGCTGAGCCGTGTTTCTGCGAAGCGGATTCCAATGCGGATTTGAGGCGTCAACGTCCAGATGAGCTTGACAGGACCGGTATCATAGTTGTCTAGGGTAGAAATGGTGCTGGATACGGATGAGCCGTGTGCATGTCCTCTCGGATTACCTTTGGGAAGCTTGTATGACTTTGAGTGGGGGGAGAGAGGTGTGTGGAAGAGTGTTGGCGCCAAGGGATTGATAGAACGTGCTAGGAGCATGAGCCCCTCGATGAATAAATCCGCGGCAAATCTAATAACGTAGTGAGTACGGAAAGGCTAAAACGAACATGCATGTACCATACCTGAGAACGGTGTGTCCATCTACTCCGGCATGCTCAAAGTTGATGCCAGCCGCACCATCTGCGCAAACGATAATTTGAAGCTATGCCCCAACGATCGTAAGTTTGTTATCAGCATGTTACAACCCACAAGGAACGAACCTTGTCGTACCACTGGTTCGTGCATGTCCCTACCTGAACACCTTCTCGAAGATCGTAGGTTCCACATAAAAAGTTGGAACAAAGAGCCGCTAGATCCTCTCCGTTCCCATTGCCAACGATGGTGCGTTGGTTCTCGACACCTTCATAAGCGGGCACAGCATCGTCGAGACAGACGACGAACAGCGCGTCGTCGATGAGTCCCAATTGCTACGAGCGAGAGGTATATGATCGTCGAGATCTTGACTGCGGGGGGAGGGTAATAGACCGTCGAGGAAGGGACCGTCGGGATCGGCAGGCCCCCTGTCGACACGCCAGTCTCAGATTGCCCCGAAATTGGCAAAACGACCCCATTCGAGGGTGCCAGCTCGGGGGGAGGAACCTGTCAAGTAGAGCGATCATCAGTCAGTAACAACACTGGCCACAGACCGAGTACGGAGGAGAGCTGAACCAGCACTACTACCACGAGACCCGAAAAGAAGGAAAGAGAGTGACCGAAAAGAGAGTATCAGGGCTGGCCGCGCGGCGCAGGCACGGGCATGGATCGGTGCCAGAAGAGTCGTCCAAGTGAGGGGCTAGTACTACCAGGACCCATCGTTCCATTCCGCCCGACCCCCACAGCGAACCTGAGGGGATTCATAGGGGCGCGATCCCAAATTCGACGAAGAAGGCATAACCTTAAAAAAAAACGCACAAATGCATAAAAATGGAAAGACGATGGATCGGTCGGTCATGTGCACGCGAACGCGTGATGGCAAGCGTGATGGTGGGCATGACGAGCAGAGCAGATCGAGCTCGACCCTGTTGAACCCTGTTGGGCTCCGTTTGGTCGCAGACGGCCCCGGGGGCGTGCCAGCCCCATGCCGTGGGGTGAGGGGCGTGACCGTGCGAACGTGCGAACATGCCATGGGGTACGTCACATGCCAGCGCAGACCATGCATTTGACGAGAGAAGTTTTATTGCAAACAAGGCAGTACTTAATACGACAGAGATCCGTACATACAACCATTTTCTCCAGCAGCAGCCTGAACAGATGGAGCTCAATTGATTAGCCACCACTGCTCAGCAAATTCCTGACGAAGGGTGGGATCTGTCATCCCCACATACATTTTCAACATGGATTCATTTCTTATGAATTCTAGGGCTAGACCTGCACGAATACTTCAGTTGATGTGTGTGTCCCTATCAAGCAATTTTGCTGCTTGTGTCCGAGGGGATGCTGGGATATGAGTAAATGAATTGCCAGGTGTCGTATTCCAAGAAACATCATAGTCTGTAGATGCCATGGGATTTGGATGGCCAGGGTCATTTATAAGTGGTGTCATCAGATCCCTGACACTGGACAATGAATGGGTGGCATGGTCTACTGCACTAGCAATTCCTGTCAGTGCCACCACCTTGGCAGATGGAAAGCCCGGGATCATGCCAGATGATCAAAGTGACACATGTGAACTGATTGTTGGCGTGATTTGTGCAGTTGGAGCAAGAGGGACGCTGGCAGGATAGTTGCCATCAGGGGAGTGGAGAGTGGTTGGCAGCATTTTGTATTGAACATGTGGGGAATCAAAGACACTCGAAGCATTTTCGGGTGTCAGACAATCACCAATGGGCAGAAAGCTCAATGGTGGGAGATGTTACAGCTATATATTTTTCATATTTTTCATCTTTACTTAACGCATAAGACGTTCCCTTTATCTTATCAAGGGAAAACCCGACCTAGACACTATGCTAGACATAGGGGATCTACGGGCCCTTTCAGATCAATGGGCTTCATCTTCACTCCTTCACATTCGCCCCATTGATCACAGCACGTATTTAATACTTCGTGATCATCACAGACCTCACGTCAGTCACCCCCTCACTGTGATGTGATCCCTTATCTTTAATTACCGTTGACATCTTCCATTCCACCCACCCGCAGCAGATCAACGGCTGGATACCTCATGTGTATATTAATCTCCGCAACAGGCCAACACCTCATGTTAATTATGTTGGGCCTAGGGGATGGACTTATGTAGATACGTATCTAGATCGGTACACAACATGTATCTACACATAGAATAGTATATAAAGTGAGACTGGACGGAGCTCAATCTCCAGTCTAGTTCTCTTGTTCCTCTCCTACAAGTAACGCCTTAAGAATACTCCTCTCGACGCCTAGCTTTTAAGTGGTTGCCTGCAAAGATTTGTAGATGCAACACTAGAACTAGACTGTCCATTATCTTCGTACCCAACCACTTAAACCAGTAAACACGTACTAAGCCTCCCACTTCGCTACCACAGGCTCTAAGCAAGTGAGCGCGTCCACAGGGGCATCTAGCACACGCTAACGAAAGTGCACATCTAGTGCCTATTTCTTTTCACCGATCCCTTCTCCCCTTTGCAGCATACACCCCTTGGGTCGATCCAACCAACCCTTGGGAATTAGTAGAAGTACCTGTAGCCCTAGCAGAACCAGTAGTTAAAGAAGAGCCCAGGGAGATCTCGCTACCTAGAGCGAGCACAGGGAGTGAAGAAGACCCTAATGACTGGCCAGACCCGGCAGTCACAGAAGAAGAGTTTTGGAGGATCTTAGAACAAGATCTTCGCCCTGAAAGCTTTGGAAACGGCGCAGACGTAGACGTCATCGCTACTGATCTAAGATTTACCGGTCACACATACTATTGGGACCCCATACCCTCATCACAAACCCTAAGCCCAGCAACAGATCTAGCTTCGCTTAGACAACCCTCTACCCCTAACCCTGACATCACAAGCCACGACCCTTTCACCTGGCCAACACAGCAACGTAACGTTCGCCTAGAAGCAACCCTAGGCGCACATACAGCAGAGAGAGAAATTAGCATCGCAAGAAGGCGATACAGAGAACAATCAGAGGAAAACGAAGAAGAACAACCTCGCGCTAAGAGGCAGCGTAGAGAATACCCACAAACGATCAGAAGGAACGATTGTTATAGCCGAGTACAGTTAAGAGTCCAGCAAAGAAAAAACTACCAGTACTAGTTTTCTTACAATCACAATGTCTTTCCAACCCATCACGTCCGCCAACCTCACAGAAATCTTCGCAGAAGGAGATTGGACTAAGAACCAACAAGCAATCATACAATTCGCACAAACACAGGAGCAGCATTTCAAACATCTTACAGATGAAGTCACCAGGCTTAATCAAGCGATGGCACGAATTGAACAATTAATCCAAACGCTCACTCCACCACAAGCACCACTAGTACCACCACAACCGCAACCAACACCAGTAATTGCTCCAGTAACAGGGGCATCGTCCAGAAAAGTGGAAGTCTTTGCAGACCCTGGAGAATACAATGGATCCTTTGCTAAGTTTGATGAATGGTGGGCAAAAATTCAAGCATGGGTCGAGATCAACCGGCATATGATCCCACCAAAAAGCAATGAAGCAATCCTAGCAGTATTATCGAGATTAAAAGGCGCAAGGGCAGGACCCTTCGCACAGCTAAGACTCCAGCTAATCTACACTCCCGGAAATAATTACACTTGGGACAAACTGGAAGACGAACTCAGGCAATTATTTGGAGGAAGTAACGTTAAGGATCGAGCAACCAAGAAAATCCAAGAAATGTATCAAGGGCAAGGACAGCTTATTGATGATTTCCTTGTAAAGTGGTACTCAGAATATCAAAAAGCGCAACTCAGTGACCCACACGGAGTATGGTTACTAGAGAACAGAGTAAAGAGATACATCGTGGACTTTATCTGGAAGAATGGCATGCGCAAGGACA
>JBBPTX010001329.1:0-10892 GCA_038094595.1 Pulveroboletus aff. annulatus
TTATGTCATGACTCGCCTATGGCAGGTCATCCTGGAAATGAAAAGACTATTGAACTAGTCTTACGTCATTATTGGTGGCCCGGTGTCACAACTCAGATCAAAGATTATGTATCTCGTTGTGATCGATGCGCACGAATGAAACCTTCTAACCAGCCCAGCTCTGGATTATTGCAACCCCTAGAAGTCCCTAGCGGACCCTGGCAGGACATATCTGTCGATTTTGTCACCGATCTGCCAGAAAATAACGGATCAGACAGCATCTTAGTAGCTGTAGATCGCTTCTCGAAGGAAGTGGTGCTTATCCCTTGTTGCAAGACGACGTCCGCCATTGAGACAGCAAGTCTCTACCTACATCACATATTCAAGCACCACGGAATTCCGTTATCTATAGTGTTCGATCGAGGACCACAGTTCACTTCGCAAGTCATGGCAGAGCTATGCAAGAAGCTTAATATAAAACAGTGTTTATCTACCGCACACCACCCACAAACAGATGGTCAAACAGAAAGAATGATCAGGGATGTGCAGCAGTATTTAAGAATATTCTGTGCAGAGCGCCAAAACGAATGGGCACAATGGCTGCCCATCGCACAGTTCAGCTATAACTCTAAGAGGCAAGCCTCCACGAAGAAGTCTCCATTCGAGGTCACTCGTTCCTACACTCCGCGCATGGGAATAGAACCCATTGCATCATCCTCCAAGGCACCAGCTGCCGATGAATTCCTATCTACCCTACATGATGTGACGGAGCAAACTAAATTAAATTTAGAGCAAGCTCAGCTGCGCATGAAGGCACAAGCTGATAAACATAGAAAGGAGACTCCTCCCTACAATGTCGGAGACAAAGTGTGGTTATCTACGGATAATTTAAGGTTGCCGCGTGCAAGTCGCAAATTAACAGAATGATGGTTAGGGCCATATGACATCATCACGCTAGTCGGGGATAATGCAGTAACCCTTCGCTTGCCGTCCTCTATGCAAATCCATCCAACCATTAATATATCATGGGTTAAGCCTTACAAAGAAAGGCTTCAAGGACAACCTGTCATCGCTCCCGGCCCTATTCAGGTAACCGAGGACCGAGATAATTTATATGAAGTAGAAAGAATCATCGCCAGTAGATTCAAAGGTCGTTGCCTCGAATACCTAGTTCATTGGCTAGGCTATGATGAGACAGATCGAACTTGGGAACCGGAAGATCATCTTCTACCGGGTGCGCTCGATGCCATTGGCGATTTCCACAGGGAGTATTCTTCTGCACCTCGAAGGTTGTGGATGTCTCATTCGGCATTTGTACGATGCTTTCACGAACGCGAAGATCTCATTCTTCCATCAACACACCCTTTTGATCGCCTGGAAGTCGATCCTTAGACAGGGGGTAGTGTTACAGCTATATATTTTTCATCCTTTTAACTCACGATATGAACACTTTTTATCTTATCAAGGGAAAACCCGACCTAGACACTGTGCTAGACACAGGGGATCTACAGGCCCTTCTAGATCAGTGGGCTTCACCTTCAGCTCTTCATTCTTCGCCCCACTGATCATAGTACGTATTTAATACATCGTGACCATCACAGACCTCACATCAGTCACCCCATCACTGTGATGTGATCCCTTATCTTTAATTACCGTTGACATCTTCCATTCCACCCACCCGCAGCAGATCAACAGCTGGATACCTCATGTATATATTAATCTCCGTTACAGGCCAACTCCTCATGTCGATCATGTTGGGCCTAGAGGATGGACTTATGTAGATACATATCTAGATCGGTACACAACATGTATCTACAAGTAGAATAGTATATAAAGCGAGACTGGACGGAGCTCAGTCTCCAGTCTAGTTCTCTTGTCCACTGCCTACAAGGTAGCATTGAGATAGTCCTCTCTTCTTGATGTCTATAAGATAGTGATTGCCTGCAAGCAATTGTAGTCGCAACACTCAGACTGACAGCGAAACTGAATGTGTTAACCAAGAAGTCGAAATGTATCTCCACATCTACTGCAGGGACCATCCTTCTACTTGGCCCAAGCAGATCTCTCTTGCTGAATTTATGCACAACCATCACCCCTATTCCATTACTGGCAAGTCCCCATTTTACCTCATGATGGGGTACAAACCTGTTACAGCTATATATTTTTCATCTTTACTTTACGCATACAGACGCTTTTCTTTATCTTATTAAGGGAAAACCCGACTTAGACACTGTGCTAGACATAGGGGATCTATGGGCCCTTCTAGATCTGTGGGCTTCACTTTCACTTCTTCACCTTCTCCCCACAAATCACAGCACGTATTTAATACATCGTGATCATCACAGACACCTCACATCAGTCACCCCATCACTGTGATGTGATCCCTTATCTTTAATTACCATTGACATCTTCCATTCTATCCACCTGCAGCAGATCAACGGCTGGTAAACACATGTATGTATTAATCTCTGTTACAGGCCAACTCCTCATGTCGATCATGTTGGGTCTAGAGGATGGACTTATGTAGATACATATCTAGATCAGTACACAACATGTATCTACACATAGAATAGTATATAAAGCAAGGACTGGACGGAGCTCAGTCTCCAGTCTAGTTCTCTTGTCTCCTGCCTACAAAGCATTACTAAGAAAGTATTCCTCTCAACATCTATAAGATAGTGATTGCCTGCAGACCTTGTAGTTGCAACACTAGAACTAGACTGTCTATAAATCTCCACCCTTTCACTATCATCAACAACAGCAAACGTGTCTAGTCTCCCACTTAGCTATCCGTCGACTCCAGCAAGTGAGCGTGTCCATCGAGGTCTCTAGGATACACTAATCAAGGCCTATACCCAGTGCCTATTTCTTTTCACCGATCTCTTCTCCCTTTCACAGCCTACATTCCTTGGGTCAATCAGCAGAACCCCTAGGAACCAGTAGACGCACCACCAGTAGCTTTAGTAGAACCCGTAGTTAAAGAGGAGTCCAGGGAGAACTTGCTAGCTAGAGCGAGCATAGAGAGTGAGAAAGACCCCAACGACTGGCCAGAACCGGCAACCACTGAAGAAGAGTTTTGGAAGATCTTAGAACAAGATCTTCGCCCTGAAAGCTTCGGAAACGGCGTGGACGTAGACGTCATTGCCACTGATCTTAGATTCACAGGGGACACATATTATTGGAACCCCATACCTTCTTATCACACCCTAAGTCCAGCAACAGATCTCGCCTTGCTTAGATACCCCACCACCCCAATCCCTGACGTCATCAGGCCAGACCCTTTTGCTTGGCCAATTGCACCACGAAATGTTCACCTAAATGCAACCATAGGCACAGCACAGGCAGAGAGAGAGATAAACATCGCTAGAAGGCAATACAGAGAAACTTCAGAGGAATCAGAAAACGAAGAACCACATTGCGCGAAGAGACAGCGTCGCGAATACCCGCAAACCATCAGGAGAAACGATAGATATAGCAGGGTTCAACTAAGAGTACAACCTCGAAAATCCTATAAATACTAGTTGTCACTGCTTACAATCACAATGTCTTTCATTCCCATCTCAGCCACTGATCTCCACACCACCTTTGCAGACATGGGTGCTAATCACCTAGAAGCAATCACGCAATTCGCACAAACTCAAGACAACAGATATGATCACCTTAGCAGCGAGATAGTGCAGCTAAAGAACGCAGTAGCACGAATTGAACAAATGATCCAGGCTCTAACTGGACAATCAAGACCACCAACAAGACAACCAACCCCAAGCGGATCGGGGGCAACATCAACAAAACCCAGTATCAATATGTCATGAAAGGTAGAGGTCTTCGCAGACCCAGGGGACTTTGATGGATCGTTTGCCAAATTTGATGAATGGTGGGCAAAGATACAGGCATGGATCCAGATCAATCAACATGCCATAACTCCTCACAGCGGAGACACAATATTGGCAGTTTTATCCCAACTAAAAGGACCAAGGGCAGAACCCTTTGTGCAACTAAGACTGCAAAGACTTTACACAAATCAAGGATATAGTTGGACAGATCTCAAAGAAGAATTAAAGGATCTCTTCAGAGGTAGCAATGTCAAGAACAGAGCTACAAAAAAGATAAATGACATGAAACAAGGAAACACTCAACCAATCGATGACTTCCTTGTCAAATGGTACACAGAGTATGAAAAGGCAGAACTAGGAGACCCACATGGAGTATATCTTCTAGAACAAAATGTCAAACGGTATATCATGGACTACATCTGGAAGAATGGGCTAAGGAAAACAATGGTCCATGAAACAATGGAGACGTTGAGAAGCATCGGGCACTGTCTCGAAAGTCTGGATCTCATTAGAGGAAGAACGCAATTTAGGTTCAGATCGAAACCCAAAGATCCAAATGCAATGGATATCAGTGCAGCTCAGAAGGGAGCTAAGTCTTGCTATAACTGCGGCAAAACAGGACATTTCGCTAAACAGTGCAAGAAACCTTCCATCAAGTGTGATCTTTGTGGATGGTCGAACGACCACAAGAAGGACTGCCGACGCCGGCAGGTAAGAAGCACGTCTTCGGATGACATTAAAAGCACCGAACACATCTATACACCCGGCACACAAGCCGAAAAGGGAAAAGGACGTGACCCCACGGCAGCAATAAGGAGCATGTCATTTGAAGAAGCAAGGGCGTTCTTCAGGGACGTCGAAGATGCCGAGAATAAGAAGTCAGCAAAAGGCAGAGCCTAGATTCAGGAACTGGGTCTGATCTAGGCAAAGGTAAGCATAAGCAGGTACACTTTCCAATGAACAATCGTTTCTCTAGTCTACATGTTTACGATACAGAAGCAGCGCCTTCTTCTATTATATCTTCTTCTTTGCCGACAGAGGAGTCCTCTCAGAGGCTCGGCCAGGGTGTTACACTGGTGCTTAATTCCTCTTTCAAGAAAGCTAAACCTTCGATCTCACCTGCAGATCAAATCCCAGACAAAGGAATCTTTTGCAGATTGTTAAAAATCGATAACAAACTAAAAATGAAGATAAAGGTAAAACCCAAAAACACTGACCAAAGTTTTATTCCAGTATCAGCACTTTTGGACTCGGGTGCAAACTGCATCTTCATAGATAACGTATTCACCATGCAACATGCACTCCCACTTAGACAACTCGCGCAACCCCTCACTGTCTATAATGTGGATGGTACACAGAATGAAGCAGGGAAGATCACGCACGTTGCCTCTCTTCTATTGGACTACAAAGGACATCAAGAAATAGTCAAAGTGGAAGTTACTAGTCTGGGAAAGAACCAGATGGTGATTGGCTATTCTTGGCTAAAGAAGCATAATCCAGATATCAATTGGAAAACTGGAGAAATAAAATTAAGAAGTTGCAGAAGAGAATGTTGGGAGCTCAGAGATAAAAGTGTCTATCTTAGGCTATTAGAAAAAGAAGAGCAGGAAGCTCAATATAAAGTATACGAAACCATAAAAACATTAGAAAAGAAACAAAACGAAAAACAAGAATGAAATATTAGAATAGGGCAAGCGGTGGACGAAAAGTTGAAATCCCTCATGGATCAGAAGAAATCCGCTGTAGAACTTATGCCAGAATGCTATCACAAACATCTAAAAGTATTCGAAGAAAAGACATCTACCAGAATGCCCATACGAAAATCTTGGGATCATGTCATAGATCTCAAAGAAGACTTCCAATCAAAGAAAGGAAGATTAATACCCCTAAGTGCAGACGAGCAGAAGGAAGTATCAGACTGGCTAGAAGATCAGTCATCCAAAGGGTACATTAAACCCTCTAAATCTCCTCAAACATTACTAGTCTTCTTCGTACCTAAGAAAGACAGATGAAAGCACATGGTACAAGATTACCGCTATCTAAACTCGCAAACAGTGCAAAACAACTACCCCCTTCCTCTTATCTCGCAACTTGTAGATCAATTAAAAGGAGCTAAGCTATTTACCACGTTGGATCTCAGATGGGGATACAACAATGTACACATCAAAGAAGGAGACGAATGGAAAGCAGCCTTCGTCACACATAAAGGCACCTTTGAACCCCTGGTTATGTTCTTTGGATTGTGCAACTCTCCAGCCACCTTCCAAACTATAATGAATGAATTATTTGCAGATATGGAAGACGTTGTGGTAGTCTACATCGACGACATCATGATATTTACCAAGACAGACAACAAACAGGAGCATGCAGAAATCGTCAAAAGGGTGTTAAAATGATTAGAAGAAAACAATCTCTTTGCCAAGCCAGAGAAGTGCCATTTCTTTAAAAAAGAAGTTGACTATTTGGGGATGGTCGTAGGACAAGACGGGATCAAGACAGATCGAAAGAAAGTCAATGCCATCTTAGATTGGCCAGCACCTACCAATGTAAAAGGAGTGCAAAGCTTTCTTGGTCTTGCCAACTACTATCATCAATTCATAGAAGGATATGTGCAAGTCGCTAGACCTCTGAATGACCTCCTAAAGAAAGACGTTTCTTGGAAATGGGATTCTCTACAACAAAATGCTTTTGATAAGCTAAAAGAACGATTTACCACAGCTCCCATTTTCGCCTACCCAGACATTGATTGTCAGTTCCATCTAGAAACAGATGCCTCTGATTATGCCACAGGGGCGGTACTATCTATACTAAAAGAAGATAAGTGGCATCCAGTGGCATACAGTTCACATTCGATGTCACCAGAAGAAAGGAATTATCCCATAGCAGATAAAGAGATGCTAAGCATCATCAGAGCGCTAGAGCAATGGCGTCATTATCTAGAAGGAACAGAACATCCATTTGAAGTATGGAACGACCATGCAAACCTTCAGTACTTTATGAAAGCCCAAGATCTGTCTAGAAGACAAGCAAGATGGGCTCAGTATCTATCCAGATTCAACTACACCTTCGTATATAAACCAGGATTGTCCAACGCGAAAGCAGATGCTCTCTCTCGACAAGAAGATCATGCGCAAGGGATGGAGGACGATAATAAAGGAATTACTATGATATCCCCAGAGCAGATGAGGACAACATCATCCAAAGTCGCAATCTATGATGAAGAGGCACAGTTACATCAAGATATATTTAACCAAACATGTCTCTTGACTGAGACAGAAGTACAGAAGTTATGTAAAGAACACAAAGTGTGTGAAGAAGCAAATGGACTTCTTTATCAAGAAGGAAACCAGTTATACGTTCTGGCCAAAAATGGAGATAACGAAGATTTATGAATCAAGACCCTTAAATTATGTCATGACTCGCCTATGGCAGGTCATCCTGGAAATGAAAAGACTACCGAACTAGTCTTACGTCATTATTGGTGGCCTGGCATCACAACTTAGATTAAAGACTATGTATCTCATTGTGATCGATGCACACGAATGAAGCCTTCCAACCAGCCCAGCTCTGGTCTATTACAACCCTTAGAAGTCCCTAATGGACCCTGGCAGGACATATCTGTCGATTTTGTCACCGATCTGCCAGAAAGCAATGGATCAGACAGCATCTTAGTAGCTGTAGATCGTTTCTCGAAAGAAGTGGTGCTTATCCCCTGTCGCAAGACGACATCCGCCATTGAGACAGCGAGTCTCTACCTACATCACATCTTCAAGCACCATGGAATTCCATTATCTATAGTGTCCGATCGAGGACCACAGTTCGCTTCGAAAGTCATAGCAGAGCTATGCAAGAAGCTTAATATAAAGCAACGATTATCTACTGCATACCACCCACAAACAGATGGTCAAACAGAAAGAATGATCAGGGATGTGCAACAATATTTAAGAATGTTCTGTGTAGAGCACCAAGGCGAATGGGCACAATGGTTACCCATCGCACAATTCAGCTATAACTCTAAGAGGCAAGCCTCCACCAAGAAGTCTCCATTCGAAGTCACTCATTCCTACGTTCCGCACATGGGAATAGAACCCATTGCATCATCCTCCAAGGCACCAGCTGCTGACGAATTCTTATCCACCCTGCACGACGTGATGGAGCAAACTAAATTAAATCTAGAACAAGCTCAGCTGCACATGAAAGCACAAGCTAATAGACATAGAAAGGAGACTCCTCCCTATAACATTGGAGATAAAGTGTGGCTTTCCACAGATAACTTAAGGTTGCCGCGTGCAAGTCACAAGTTAACAGAGCGATGGTTAGGGCCATATGACATCATCACACTGGTTGGGGATAATGCAGTCACCCTTCGCTTACCATCCTCTATGCAAATCCATCCAACCGTTAATGTATCATGGGTTAAGCCTTATAAAGAAAGGCTTCAGGGACAACCTGTCTTCGCTCCCAGCCCTATACAGGTAACCGAGGATCAAGATAATTTATATGAAGTAGAAAGGATCATCGCTAGTAGATTCAAAGGTCATCACCTTGAATACCTAGTCCACTGGCTAGGCTATGATGAGACAGATCGAACTTGGGAACTGGAAGACCATCTTCTACCGGGTGCGCTTGATGCCATCGGCGATTTCCACAGGGAGTATCCTTCTGCACCTCGAAGGTTGCGGATGTCTCATTCGGCATTCATATGATGCTTTCACGAACGCAACGATCTCACTCTTCCAACAACATACCCTTTTGATCGCCTGGAAGTCAATCCTTAGACAGAGGGTAGTGTTACAGCTATATATTTTTCATCTTTACTTTATGCATACAGACGCTTTTCTTTATCTTATTAAGGGAAAACCCGACTTAGACACTGTGCTAGACACAGGGGATCTACGGGCCCTTCTAGATCTGTGGGCTTCACTTTCACTTCTTCACCTTCTCCTCACAAATCACAGCACATATTTAATACATCGTGATCATCACAGACACCTCACATCAGTCACCCCATCACTGTGATGTGATCCCTTATCTTTAATTACCATTGACATCTTCCATTCTATCCACCCGCAGCAGATCAACGGCTGGTAAACACATGTATGTATTAATCTCCATTACAGGCCAACTCCTCATGTCGATCATGTTGGGTCTAGGGGATGGACTTATGTAGATACATATCTAGATCGGTACACAACATGTATCTATACATAGAATAGTATATAAAGCAAGGACTGGACGGAGCTCAGTCTCCAGTCTAGTTCTCTTGTCTCCTGCCTACAAAGCGTTACTAAGAAAGTATTCCTCTCAACGTCTATAAGATAGTGATTGCCTGCAGACCTTGTAGTCGCAACAGAACCCTGTGTCCTCCCCTCAGTGATCGCCAAAACCAATATCCCCACCATAGAGTCCCATCTCAAGGCTTTGACCGCCTTGCGAGATGAAGCCCTCACATCCCATGAACTTGTGCAACAAGTCATGGTGTCCAGGTCTAAGTCGAAATTCATACCCTTCGAGAAAGGGCAACAGGTTTGGCTAGAGGCCCAGAACCTAAAAAGGTCCGTACAAGATCCGAAGTTCGCCGCAAAACGTGAAGGACCCTTCATTATCTCTGACATCATTTCTCCCATCTCCTATCACCTCCGACTCCCATGAATGTGGAAAATCCATAACACATTTCACGCTTTGTTGTTATCACCCTATCACGAAAACAACATCCACAGTCCAAACTTCCCTACACTGCCCCTGGATCTTGTTGAAGGACAAGAGGAATATGAAATAGAACGTATCATACGACATCAAGGAATACCGTCGGCCCATCAGTACTTGATCCAATGGAAAGGATACTCCATGGAAGAAGAATCATGGGAACCCAAGCGGAACCTGAAACATTCGTCAGAGTTACTTGACAATTATAAAAAGCATCACCCTCACACTTTCACCCTCCCATCCACTCACCCACCATGCCACAGATAAACCCACTCCATATCCTCCTAATGGCTATTGAATTCATCCATATCAACACCTCTGCTGCCATATCCTCTACCAACCCCAGCACCATCCGTCTTCCCACTACCAACCTCAAGAGGGTCTCTCCTACTCACCCCACTGCCCCACAACCTGTCAACTTTGCCACTCTTGTTGGTGATATTCCCCTCTCCCACATCTCCTCTGTCTCGGGCAGGATCCAATCCTTGCCAGCATTTACCCCTCCACCCAATCAGGAATCTTCTCCCAGACCTCCTTCCTTCCTAGGAATCCATCGTCCTCACCTTGTCCACACACCCAGCTTTGATTCTCTTATTGCCCACTCTGGGTGGGACTTGCAAATACCCCTAGATGTCTCTGCCCACTGACATGTCAATCACCTTCAGGAGAAGTGCTTCACCAATGAGCATTACGTTCATTTCCATACACTTATGATTAACGATCATCTTCATGTTCCTATTAGTGTTTACTTCTCAGATGGCTCTCCTATTTATATGTGGTTTGAGACCGCAATGCAGATGTTATGTGTGGCTGTGGGTGTGGTCGCGCGTAGACCTACTAGCGCCTAGCAGGGTCGAGAGGATCAGTCATTCGTATATACAACGACGCAAGGCCAGTCATGGGGATGCTGTGTCAAAGGTACCGTCAAGAGGTTTTGATGGGTCTGAGGGATAACTGCTGCCTAGCTTGACAGACGGGTCAAAGGTTCGAGGTAGAGACACACGAAAGCGGGTGAGCTGTAGTGTGAAGCACTCACTTAATGGTAGAGCGAAGACGCAAGGAGTAAAGATGATGAATTGCTAGCACTAACTAGGCGACAGGCTGTAGGTAGAACTAAGCTAAGGAAAAGAGACGAGAGGCCCTGTTGAAGGGTTTATATAGCGAAGTAAAGGCGTAACTGTTGCGACTACAAGTCTTTGCAGGCAATCACTATCAGATAGACGTCGAGAGGAGGGATGTCTTATTGTTACTTTGTAGGTGAAGAACAAGAGAACTAGACTGGAGACTGAGCTCCGTCCAGTCTCGCTTTATATACTATTCTACTTGTAGATACATGTTGTGTACCAATCTAGATACGTATCTACATAAGTCCAT
>JBBPTX010001330.1:0-10890 GCA_038094595.1 Pulveroboletus aff. annulatus
CAGTAGGAGATACAATGTTCTAAGTTAGCTGGGTAGAGGGTAGAGGTAAAGGGTATGATGTAATGGTGGAGCAGGGCAGTGTACATGCTGGCTAATGTGAGGCAAATATGAAAGAATGGAAGGGTGAAAGTGAAAGGATAGGTTTAGAGCAAGGGAATTAAAGTAATGCGTGTAAGGTGAGGCACCTAGACCAGTGATGTCATGATGACATCATATCTTATCTAATCAGATGAAAAGGTAAGGGATAAGGGAATGAGTGATCTTAGATAAGATCATGGTCAGAGATAAGATAAGATAGGAAAAAGTTAGTATCGTGAAATCAATTCGTAACACCTTTATCTTCATTTTTAGTTCGTTATCTATTTTAAGCAACCTACAAAAGATGCCTTCGACTGGGATTTGTTCTGCAGGTGAGATCGAAGGGTTAGCTTTCTTTGAAGAGGAATTAAGCACCAGTGTGATGCCCCGGCTGAGCCTCTGAGAGGACTCCTCTGTCGGCAAAGAAGAAGATATAATAGTGGAAGGCGCTGCTTCTGTATCATAAACCTGTAAACTAGAGAAACGATTGTCCATTGGAAAGTGTACCTGCTTATGCTTACCTTTGCCTAGATTAGACCCAGTTCCTGAATCTAGGCTCTGCCTTTTGCCGACTTCTTATTCTCGGCATCTTCAATGTCTCTGAAGAACGCCCTGGCTTCTTCGAATGACATGCCCCTTATTGCTGCCGTGGGGTCACATCCCTTTCCTTTTTCGGCTTGTATGCTGGGAGTGTAAATGTGCTCAGTGCTTTTAACGTCATCTGAAGACATACATACTTCTTACTGTTGCGACTACAATTTCTTGCAGGCAATCACTATCAAATAGACGTCGAGAGGAGGAGGTATCTTAAGACTACTGTGTAGGCAGAAAACAAGAGAACTAGACTGGAGACTGAGCTCCGTCCAGTCTCGTTTTATATACTATTCTACTTGTAGATACATGTTGTGTATCGATCTAGATACGTATCTACATAAGTCCATCCCCTAGACCCAACATGATCGACATGAGGAGTCAGCCTGTAATGGAGATTAATAAGTACATGAGGTATCCAGCCGTTGATCTGCTGCAGGTGGTAGAATGGAAGATGTCAACGGTAATTAAAGATAAGGGATCACATCACAGTGATGGGGTGACTGATGTGAGGTCTGTGATGATCACGATGTATTAAATACGTACTGTGATCAGTGGGGCAAAATGTGAAGAGCTGAAAGTGAAGCCCACTGATCTAGAAGGGCCCGTTAGATCCCCTGTGTCTGGCACAGTGTCTTCAGTCGGGTTCTCCCTTGATAAGATAAAAGATCGTCCATATGCGCGAAGTAAAAAATAATATATAGCTGTAACACTTACCTGCCTTTATCGGCAGTCTTTCTTATGGCCATTAGACCATCCACAGAGATCACATTTGGTGGATGGTTTTTTGCATTGATTGGTGAAGTGGCCTGCTTCACCGCAGTTGTAACAGGATTTGGCCCCTTTCTGAGCTGCTGAGATATCCATGGCATTTGGATCTTTTTCCTTTTTGTTAGATCCAAATCTGAACTGTGTTCTTCCTCTAATGAGATCAAGACTTTCTAGGCGATGTCCTACATGTCTCATTGTTTCCATGGTTTCCATTACCGTACCTTTTCATAGACTGTTTTTCCAGATGAAGTCCACAATATATCTCTTTACTCAGTTTTCTAGCAACCATACTCTGTGAGGGTCGCTTAATTGCGCTTTCTGATATTCAGCAAGCCATTTAACCAAGAAATCGTCAATGAGTTGACTTTGTCCTTGATACATATCCTGGATCTTTTTGGTTGCTCGATCTTTAACGTTGCTTCCTCTGAATAGTTGTCGGAGTTCTTCTTCTAGTTTGTCCCACATGTAGCCACTTCCTGGTTGGTGGACTAGTCCTATCCTTAGTTGCGCGAAGAGTCCTGCCCTTGCTCCTTTTAGTCTTGATAAGACTGCCAATATTGCTTCTTCACTTTTGGGAGATATGGCATGTTTGTTTACTTCGATCCATCCTTGGATCTTTGCCCACCATTCATCGAATTTAGCAAAAGATCTGTCGTATTCTCCTGGATCTGCAAAGACTCTACTTTTCTGGAAGAAGATGCTGATGATACGCGTTGTTGTGGGATCGGTGTTGGTTGTCTTGTTGGGGGGGCTAGTGGCTGCAAAGGGGTGAGGGCTTGTATCATTGCCTTTATTCTTAGTACTGCGTTGTTTAATCTTGTTATTTCATTTGTGAGATGTTCGTATCTTTGATCTTGCGTTTGCGCAAATTGCGCAATGGCGTCCAGATTATTGGTGTTTGGATCTGAGAAACTGGTGCAGAGGTCGTCTGCGGTAATGGGGATGAAAGAAGACATTGTAATTGATAACTAATATTTGTATGATTTTCTCTGTTGCACTCTTAACTGAACCCTACTATATCTGTTGTTTCTTCTGATGGTTTGTGGGTACTCACGATGCTGTCTCTTCGCGCGATGTGGTGCTTCGTCCTCTGATTCCTCTGTAGTCTCTCTGTATCGCCTTCTAGCGATGCTTATCTCTCTCTCTGCTTGTGCTGCGCCTAGGGTTGTGTTTAGGCGGATGTTATGTGGTTCAGTTGGCCAAGCAAAAGGGTCTGGCCTGATGACGTCAGGGATAGGGGTAGTGGGGTGTCTAAGTGAGGCTAGGTCTGTTGCCGGGCTTAGAGTGTGATAGGAAGGTGTGGGGTTCCAATAATAGGTGTCCCCTGTGAATCTTAGATCGGTGGCAATAACGTCGGCTTCTGCGCTGTTACCAAAACTTTCAGGCTGAAGATCCTGTTCTAGAATCCTCCAAAACTCCTCTTCGGTGACTGCCAGTTCTGGCCAGTCGTTGGGATCTTTCTCACTCTCTGTGCTCGCTCTGGCTAGCGAGTTCTCCCTGGACTCCTCTTTGACTACGGGTTCTACTAATGCTACTGTTGGTGCGTCTACTGGTTCCCAGGGGTTCTGCTGATTAACCCGAGGGGTATAGGCTGTGAGGGGAGAAGAGATCAGTGAAAAGAGATAGGCACTAGATAGCTTTGTTTTCAGCGTATCCTAGTAACCTTGAAGAACGCGCTCACTTGCTGGAGTTGATGGGTAGCAAAGTGGGAGACTAGACGTGTTCGCGGTCTGGTGATAGTGAAAGGGTGAAAGTTTATAGACAGTCTAGTTCTAGTGTTGCAACTACAAGTTCTTTGCAGGCAATCACTATCCTAAACGTCGAGTGGGAGGAACACTATCTTAGAGGTGCTTTTGTAGGCAGAGGACAAGAGAACTAGACTGGAGACTGAGCTCCATCCAGCCTCGCTTTATATACTATTCTACTTGTAGATACATATTGTGTACCAATCTAGATATGTATCTACATAAGTCCATCCCCTAGGCCCGACATGATCAACATGAGGAATCGGCCTGTAATGGAGATTAATATATACATGAGGCTATCAGCCGTTGATCTGCTGCAGGTGGATAGAATGGAAGATGTCAACGGTAATTAAAGATAAGGGATCACATCACAGTGATGGGGTGACTGATGTGAGGTCTGTGATGATCACGGTGTATTAAATACGTGTGCGATCTGTGGAGCAAAGGGTGAAGAGGTGAAATTGAAGCCCACAGATCTGGAAGGGCCTGTAGATCCCCTGTGTCTCGCACAGTGTCTAAGTCAGGTTTTCCCTTGATAAGATAAAGAGAAGCGTCTGTGTGTTTAAAGTAAAGATGAAAAATATATAGCTGTAACAAGTAGGAGAGACCCTCTCGGGGTTGGTAGTGGGAAGGTGGACTGTGCTGGGGTTCGTGGAGGATGCAGCTGCGGGGGTGTCGACATGGGTGAATTCAATAGCCATTAGGAGGAGATGGAGTGGGTTTATCTGTGGTGTGGTGGGTGAGTGGATGAAAGGGAGAAGGCATGAGGGTGACACTTTTTATAATCATCAAGTAACTCCAATGAATGTTTCAGGTTCCACTCGGGTTCCCATGATTCTTCTTTGGTGGGGTACCCTTTCCATCGGATTAGGTATTGACGGGCTGATGGCATTCCTTGATACTGTATGATCCGTTCTATTTTGTATTCTTCTTGCCCTTTGATAAGATCTTGGGGCAGTGTAGGGAAGTTCGGGCCGTGGATGTCGTTTTCGCAATAGGGCGATAATAGGGAAGTGTGGAACATGTTGTGAATTTTCCACGTTCGTGGGAGTCAGAGGTGATAGGAGATGGGGGAGATGACATCAGAGATAATGAAGGGTCCTTCGCATTTTGCGACGAACTTTGGATTTTGGACGGATCTTTTAAGATTCCTGGCCTCCAGCCAAACTCACTGCCCTTTCTCGAAAGGTATGAATTTCAACTTAGACCTGGACGCCATGACTTGACGTGCAAGTTCATGGGAAGCTAAGGCTTCATCTTGTAAAGCAGACAAAGCTTTGAGATGGGATTCTATGGTAGGGATATTGGTTTCGGTGATTACCGAGGAAAGGGCACGGGGTTCATATCCCATCATAAGGTAAAACAGGGATTTGCCAGTGACGGAGTGAGGGCAGTGGTTATGTGTAAATTTGGCGTGGGAGATATGTTTGGACCAAGTAGAAGGGTGATCTCCACGATAGATGTGGAGATAGGTTTCAACTTTCTGATTGACTCATTCGGTTTTGCTGTCGGTCTAAGGGTGGTAAGCTGTGAAAAGGGAGAGATCGTAGTTTAGGAGTTGGCCGAGTTCTTTAGCGAAAGTGGAAGCGAATTGGGGGCTGTGATTGGAGATGATTTTGTCATAGAGACCAAAATGGAGGTAAACCTTATGGAAAAAGAGTGCTGCAATTCCCTCAGCAGTGATGGATTTCTTAGTAGGGTAAAGAATTACCCCCTTCATAAGGCCATGGTCCACCATGACAAATAATGAGTTGAATCCCCTAGACAGCGGGAGATCAGTGATGAGATCACAGAAGAGCTGCTAGAAGTGGCGAGAGCAAGAGGAAGGAATAGGGACAAGAGGGGGGGGACATAGGGTGTGTGTTTGCCTTGTTGCGCTGGCACACAGCATGTTACGATTCGCTGCAGGGTCTACTCTTTTTCTTTACTTCACATCGCGGACTGACACTCGTTTCCTTTCTCACGCTTAACTCGCCACATTCCATGTCGATTCTACGACATTCCATATCTCTCGTAAGCGTGCTTATCCCTCACTGTGCAGGTACTCCTTCTCCTTCTGCTCTTCTCACGCCGTATGCTCCGGCCCTTATGTCTCTTTCCTACGCGTGGTTTTGCTATTGGCTTCCACCCTTCTTACGCCGATTCCCACGCCGGCCCTTAACTACGTGACGCGTTACCGTCACGTTTTCCTCTTCACTATATAAACCCTTCAACAGGGCGTTTTACCCTTTTCTCTTAACCTAGTTCTACCTACGGCTATCGCCTAGTTAGTCCTAGCAATTCTACGTGTCTTCGTTCTACACTAGAGTGAACGCTTCACATAACCGACGTTCTCCACACCCGGGTGTGTCTTACCTCGAACCCTTGACCCTATAGCCAGTGTGGCATAGGTTACCTTCAACTACCTCGCCTCCTTGCTTGGTAGACCCTTGACCGGCAACTCCACGGCCGTTATCTTGGACGGATATTCTCAACCGTCATCACCGTTCTCCTCGACCCTAGGCCTCGTAGGTCTACGCGCGACCATACCCAAGGGCCACGCGTAACAAAAGAACTAGGTTTACCCCACTCGACGCGCACTATCACGTACGCCCACCATTTCACGCCACACTCGAACCATAGATTCTCACTGGAACCCCCGAGAACCCCTTCGAACCCACCACTCAGATTCGTCAGACACACCTGATGACCCCAACCCAGACGCCTGGGAAGAAGACCCTGACGAACCCCTCCTCGACTCAGAAGAAGAAGATGCAACTTGCGATCTTTCTCACCACCTGACTGCTTCATTGCAAATTCCCCGTCCCCCGACACCGCCATCCCCTACCCCTCGTCGCCAAACCGGCCATATCTTTCCCCCAATCCCACCAATGTCAAACAAACCCGTCGAACTCCGTATCGGAACCCCCGAGAAGTATGATGGCGACTACAAAACAGCCAAACAATGGCTCGACTCCGTCGTTTTCTACCTAAACGTCAACTCGGACGTTTACAACACCACCCCGAAACAGATAGCCTTTGCGCTGTCATACATGACTAAGGGACCCGCGCTCACATGGGCTAACACCTTCCGCGCCTCGAAGATCGCCAACGATGGGTCCATCTCTATGGGCTCCTGGGATAACTTTCGCGACGAATACCTCAAGGCGTTTAAACATTACGACACCACCGGAAATGCCATCGCCTGGCTTACCACCACACGCATGACCGCCACAAAAGAAGGCGGATACATTCCTTCGCTCACTGAATACAACGCCCAGTTTCAAAACCACTATGCCATTGCCGGCATCACCGACCACAATGTCTTGATCGGCTACTACTCAGCCGCCATTCCAGAAGCTCTCATGCGCCGAATCCTGGCCATGGAGACCATCCCCACCACTATCGATTCTTGGCTTAAGAAGGCCGTAACTTTTCAAACTCACATGGATCGCGCGAAGGAAATCGCCGCTCGTCACAGGACCCCCACCCGTACCACGTACCACCAGTACTCCACCCCCGCCCCCGCTAAAGACCCCAACGCAATGGATGTAGACGTTATCCAACTAGCCAAGCTTACCCCGGAAGAACGGAAGAAATGCATCAAAGAAGGGCGCTGCTTCCGTTGCAGACAGAAGGGACATATGTCGTCCAAATGCCCCGGCACCCCAAAGCCGAAGAAAATGGTCCAAAAGGTCGAAGAAGGCGACGAAGACATTCCTTCACTCGCTAAAATCGAGGAGGATGATGAAGACAATGACGACAACGAAACAATCGCTCGAGTAGTCGCGGATTTTTAGAAAGGGAGACTGCCTCGACGTCAGCCCCTTCCTCGTTTACGTGTGCCCCTGTATTAGTATCTCAGTCCAAGAAATCTATGCGCATTCCTCTCCAGCTCATAGATCCCTCGCACACATTAAAAACCGTCGACACCCACGCACTCATCGACAGCGGGGCAGACATTAACTGCCTTGACTGGGGCTTTGCCCGAAAACATTGACTTCCCCTCGAACAACTTCCAAAACCCATCGCCGTACGAAACGTAGATCAAACCCCGAATGCGAAAGGAGCAATACGCTTCACTTCACTCCTCTTCATCAATATTGAAGGAGTCGCCCAACAAGTTCGTTTTCACATCATGCATTGTGGAAACGAAAACGTGATCCTTGGATCCCCGTGGCTTCGCACCACCAACCCGGTAATCGACTGGACAAAGCAAACCATCTCGATTTCGGAAAACCTTGACGAATCCGCCCCCCTGTACCACTCCTTTGTCAATGACACCCAACGACACGACAACCACCTTCAAAAAAGAACCCCTGTTCCTCCTCCTAGACATACCCTTGTAGAAACCGTCCCAAACCACGCCCTCTCCATTTTCCTAGATCTTCCCGATGGCGGACATTATGTCAAATCCGCCTTACACCATTACGCTTGCCGGCGGATCACCCGCACCGGATCCCGATATCACCAGACCCACCCAAAACTTGTGGCGAAACTAACCACAGCTACTGAACTCGCCGCCGCAGCAGAAAAAGCCAAACCAAAGGTCACTCTCCCCGACGCATATAAAGACTTCGCCCCCATCTTCGCCAAAGAGTCAGCGGACTCCCTTCCCCCATCTCGACCCTATGATCACGAAATCAACACGAAAGATTCCTTTGTCCCAAAGATCGGAAAACTCTACCCCTTGACCCCAGACGAAAAGAAGGCCACGGAAGACTTCCTTGAAGAAAACCTCGCCGCCAGGAAAATCCGCCCTTCCAACTCCCCTGAAGCCTCTCCCTTTTTCTTCGTCAAGAAGAAAGACGGGAAACTTCGCCCCTGTCAGGATTACCGCTATCTCAACGAACACACCGTCCGCGACGCCTACCCACTCCCCCTTATCTCCGACCTCCTCGATAAACTCAAAGGCGCCCGCGTTTTCACCAAGTTCGACGTTCGATGGGGATATAATAATGTACGAATCAAAGACGGGCACCAATGGAAGGGAGCATTCCTTACGCATAAAGGACTCTTCAAACCCCTTGTCATGTTTTTCGGCATGACCAACTCCCCCGCCATGTTCCAACGATTCATGAACGACTCCTTCCGCGACTTGATCACAGAAGGCTGGCTTGTGATCTACATGGACGACCTCCTCATTTTCTCTCCCGATGATGCCATTCACACCGAACGAACCCGCCGCGTCCTCCAACGCATGTCAGAACTCGACCTCCATCTTAAATTGGAAAAATGTACCTTCGCCACCCTGGAGGTCAAATACCTAGGAATGATTGTCAAAGAAGGACAGCTCGCTATGGACCCCGTCGAGCTTGATGGAATCGCCCAATGGCCAGCCTCGAGGAAAGTCAAGGACGTTCGCTCGTTCCTTGGCTTCGCCAATTTTTACAGACGGTTTATCCCCGGCTATTCGGACATAGCGCGTCCCCTCATCGACCTTACCAAGAAAACGCAACCCTGGGATTGGAACCCCACGCGACAAGCGGCCTTCAACCGACTCAAGGAACTTTTTATGCAGAAACCCGTCCTCTTTATGCCCGACATCACCAAACCTTTCGCCATCGCCACCGACGCGTCCAAGTATGCCTCGGGAGGAATTCTCCTCCAAACCGACTCGAACGGGGATTGGCACCCTTGCTCCTATCTCTCCCAGACGTTCGCTCCCGCCGAGCGGAACTATGACATCCACAACAGGGAACTCCTTGCCGTCCTCCGCGGCTTCAAAGCCTGGCGACATTACCTTCATGGTTCTCCCTTTCCCGTCACCGTCTTCACCGACCACAAGAATCTTACCTACTTTCGACGCCCCCATGACCTCAACCGGCGCCAGGCGCGATGGATGCTTGACCTCGCCGACTTCGACTACAAAATCGCTCACGTCCCCGGCACCCATCTTGCCGGCCCTGACGCTCTCTCTCGCCGCCCAGATCTCCTTCCCGCCGTCGACACCGACAATTCCGGTGTCACCCTCCTCCCCGACTCCCTCTTCGTCCGTGTCCTCGATTCCGCCCTCTCTAGCATCATCTCCTCCTCCTCCGCCTCGGACGACCTCATCCTCCATAAACTTCAGGAAATTGAAGGACGTATTCCCCCCGCCGCCCATTCTCGTCTCTCCGATTGGCAATACCAGGACGGCGTACTTTTGTACCAAAACCGCGTCTATGTCCCCGACAACCAATCCCTCTGCCGCTCTATTGTCGCCCGTTGCCACGACCACGCTTCTGCTGGTCACCCCGGATTCCTCAAAACCTGCCAACTCGTTACTGCCGACTTCTGGTGGCCTGGCCTCGCCACCTTTGTCCGCTCCTACGTCGATGGCTGCGCCATTTGCCAACAAAACAAGGTCAATACCCACCCGTCCTCCCCTCCCCTTACCCCCATTCCCTCCTCCTGCTCCCGCCCCTTCCAGCAGATCTCCTGTGATCTTATCACCGGCCTCCCTCTTTTGGGGGAGTTTGACAGTCTTTTGGTCGTGGTGGACCACGGCCTTACTAAGGGGGTAATTCTTTGCCCTACGAAGAAAACCGTTACTGCCGAAGGGATCGCATATCTCTTTTTCCACAAAGTCTACAAACGCTTCGGCCTCTATGACAAAGTCATCTCGGATCGAGGCCCTCAATTCGCCTCTTCCTTCGCCAAAGAACTTGGACGCCTTCTAGGCTACGACCTCTCCCTTTCCACTGCGTACCACCCTCAGACCGATGGTGAAACCGAGCGAGTAAACCAGGAAATTGAGACTTATCTCCGAATCTACTGTGGAAATCTACCCTCCTCATGGTCCGATCACATCTCCCACGCCGAATTCTCCCACAACCACCGTCCTCACTCCGTCACCGGAAAATCCCCATTCCTTCTCATGATGGGCTACGAACCTCGTGCTCTCCCCTCGGTCATCACCGGAACCAAGATCCCTGCCATCGAAGAACGACTTAGAAATCTATCCGCACTACGAGATGAAGCCCTAGCCGCCCATGAACTAGCCTGCCAAACCATGGCGGCCCGAACTCGTTCCACGTTCAAACCCTTCGCCCAAGGGGACAAAGTCTGGTTAGAAGCCCGGAATCTGAAAAGATCCGTGCAAGACCCGAAGTTCGCCGCGAAATGCGAAGGACCCTTTACCATCACAGACGTCCTATCCCCCGTCGCCTATCGCCTCCGACTCCCACGAACGTGGAAAATACACGACACGTTTCATGCTTCCCTCCTATCACCCTATCGCGAAAACCCCGTACACAGACCAAACTTCCCCACACCGCCCCCGGATCTTATCGAAGGACAAGAGGAATATGAAATAGAGGCCATCCTATGGCATCGAGGAATGCCATCGTCCCACCAATACCTAATCCGATGGAAAGGGTACTCCGCCGAAGAAGATTCTTGGGAACCCGAGCGGAATTTAAAACATTCGTCGGAGATACTCGACGATTATAAAAGACGACACCCCACCGCCTTCTCTCCTTCCCCCATACGCCCATCACGCCGCAAAACAACGCATTCCACCTCCTCGTAATGGCCATTGAGTTCTCCACCATCGATGCCTCTGCTGCACCTGCCTCCACCAACCCCAACTCCGTCCGTCTTCCCACTACCGACCCTGAGAGGGTCTCTCCTACTCTCCCCGCCGCCCCACAACCTGTCAACTTCGCCACTCTTGTTGGTGGTGTTCCCGCCTCCCACGTCTCCCCAGTCTCTGGCCGGATCCAGACCTCTCCATCGTTTACCC
>JBBPTX010001331.1:0-10887 GCA_038094595.1 Pulveroboletus aff. annulatus
CGACTCCTCATGTCGATCCTGTTGGGCCTAGGGGATGGACTTATGTAGATATGTATCTAGATCGGTACACAACATGTATCTACAAGTAGAATAGTATATAAAACGAGACTGGACGGAGCTCAGCCTCCAGTCTAGTTCTCTTGTCTTCTGCCTACTGTTACGATTCGCTCGCAGGACGAACACTTTTTCTTTGCTTTCTCTTTCGGACTAATACTTTTCATTTCTCACGCTTAACCGCATTCCTTCCATGTCATTCTACAACATTCCATACATCTCGTAAGCGTGCTTATTCCTCCACTGCGCAGGTACCCTTTGTCTTCTGATCTTCTCACGCCGTATGCACCGGCCCTTAACATTTCTTTCTCATGCGTGGTTTCGCCATTGGTCTTCTATTTCTAATGCCGCTTACCATGCCGGCCCTTAACCTTTGTGACACGTAACTGTCACGCTTCCACCACGCTATATAAACCCTTCAACAGGGCCTCTAGTTCCTCTTCCTTAGCTTAGTTCTATCTACGGCTTGTCGCCTAGTTAGCACTAGCAATCCATTTGTCATTGCTCCTCAGTCTTCGTTCTACTATTAAGTGAACGTTTCGCACTCGGCCCCATCGCCCTTGTGTGTCTTCTCCTTCGAACTTTTGAACCCGTCTGCCAAGCTAGGCAACGGCTACCACTCGACCCGTCAACATCCTTGACGGTACTTTCGACCCAGCATCCCCACGGCTGGTCTCTCATTGTCGTCAACACGAACGACAGATCCCTTCGACCTTACTAGGCATTAGTAGGTTTACGCGCGACCACACCCACAGCCACGCATAACAAAAGAACTAAGCTACCTCCTCGTTCGGGTACTATCACGTACGCTGCCCACCATACCTTCCCACCGAAACACAGGAACCACTGATCCACGTTGGAACCCTCGAGAACCTCCGCGTACTTCACACTCTGACTCCTCCGACACCCCCGACGATCCCTACCAAGCATATTGGGACGAAGACCCCGACGAGCCTTTCCTAGACTCGGACGAAGAACTCGCTACTCGCGATCTTGCCCACAGCTTTTCTGCTTCTGTGCAGATACCTCGCCCTCAGACTCCTCCATCCCCGACACCCAGACGCCAAACCGGCCACATCTTTCCTCCAATCCCTCGCCCTCCTTCACCGACCATGACTACCAAACCCCTCGAACTCCGCATCGGTACCCCAGACAAGTATGATGGCGACTACAAGACAGCCAAGCAATGGTTTGACTCCGTCACTTTTTACCTCAACGTCAACGCAGAGGTATACACCACCGACCCAAAGCGCATTGCCTTTGCGCTCTCTTATATGACCCAAGGCCCTGCACTCACGTGGGCAAACACCTTTAGATCATCAAAAATTGCAGCCGATGGCTCGATTTCAATGGGCTCCTGGTCCGACTTCCGTGACGCCTTCATTCTGGTGTTTAAGCACTACGACACTACCAGCAATGCAATTGCCTGGCTCACCACCACTCGCATGACCGCCACTAAGAATGGCGGGTATTCCCCTCGCTCACTGAGTATAACGCTCAGTTTCAGAACCACTGCGCCATCGCTGGCATCACCGACGACAATGTCCTTATCGGCTACTACTCGGCTGCCATTCCTGATGCCCTCATGCGCCGAATCCTCGCCATGGAAACGGTTCCCACCACAGTAGAGGCGTGGTTGAAAAAGGTGGTTACCTTCCAGACCCACATGGAACGCACTCGAGAAATCGCCGCTCACCACAAGACCCCCACTCGCCACACGTATCACCAGTACTCCACCCCAGCCCCCACCAGAGACCCAAACGCCATGGACGTTGATGCCGTTCGCATCCAACGACTCACCCCTGCCGAGCGAGAACAATGTCATAAGGAAGGCAAAAGCTTCCGCTGCCGCCAGAAAGGACATTGGGCTACTAACTGCCCCACGTTTACTTCCAACACCCCGAGGCCGAAGAAGGTCATCAGGAGGGTTATAGAGGAGGAAGTCGAGGACGAAGGAGAAGTCCCTCGACTACAAGAGATAGATGAAGAAAACAACGATGAAGAACTAAAAGTCTCTCGCGTCGCCCTTATCTCTTGGGATTTTTGAAACGGAACGCTGCCTCGATGTCAGTAGTTCCTCCCATTACGTGTGCACCTGTACTTGTATCCACCTCTAAGAAATCAATGCATATTGCCCTTCAACTCATTGATCCCTCACACACCATGAAAACCGTCGACACCCGCGCCCTTATCGATAGCGGCGCAGATATCAACTGCCTTGATTGGGACTTCGCCTGGAAGCATAAGCTCCCTCTCGACAAACTCCCAACACCTATCCCTGTCAACAACGTCGATCAAACCCCCAATGCCAAAGGGGCCATCCGTTACACTGCCTCTCTTTTCACCAACATTGATGGGGTCGCACAACACGTGCGCTTCCACGTCATGCATTGCGGGTCCGAGAACGTGATTCTCAGAACGCCCTGGCTACGACTTACGAACCCCTCCATCGACTGGTCGTCACAGACAATCAACATCCCAGAATCGGTAGATGAATCCACATCTCTCTACCATATCCATGTCGCCGATCTCAAGCGACATAACGAAGCTCAACCCCTAGCACCCCCTTCGAAACCACCTTGCCATGTCCTGGTTGAAACCGTTCCCGACCACACCCTCTCCACGTTCCTCGACATGCCAGATGGAAATCTCTACGTTCGTCGGGCACTCTATGCCAACTCTTGCCAACGTGTTCTCAAATCGGGATCCCGATACCACCAAACCCACCCAAAGCTTGTTGCTAAGCTTACCACAGCCACTGAACTTGTGGCAGCCGCCGAGAAGGCAAAGCCAAAAGTTACACTCCCAGACGTCTATAAAGACTTCGCCCCAGTGTTCACCAAAGAGTCCGCCGACTCCCTTCCTCCCTCCAGACCCTACGACCATGAAATCAACATCAAAGACTCATTCACTCCGAAGATTGGTAAACTCTATCCACTCACCCCAGACGAAAAGAAAGCCACCGAGGACTTCCTTGGCGAAAATCTTGCCACTGGCAAGATTCACCCCTCAAACTCCCCTCAAGCATCACCTTTCTTCTTTGTCAAGAAGAAAGACAGCAAACTTCACCCCTGTCAAGATTATCGGTATCTCAATGAACACACCATCCGAGACGCCTACCTGTTACCTCTGATCTCCAACCTCCTCGATAAACCCAAAGGCGCCCGAGTATTCACCAAGTTCGACGTACGCTGGGGGTATAACAACGTACGTATCAAAGATGGGCACCAATGGAAGGGTGCCTTCCTAACCCATAAGGGGCTTTTCGAACCTATGGTCATGTTCTTCGGCATGACTAACTCCCCAGCAACGTTTCAATGTTTCATGAACGACTCCTTCCATGACATGATCGCAGAAGGATGGTTAGTAATCTATATGGATGATCTTCTCATCTTTTCCCCAGACAATACCACCCACACAGAACGTACTCGCCGCGTCCTCCAACGAATGACGGAACTCGACCTCCACCTCAAACTGGAAAAATGCCAGTTCGCCGTTCCCAAAGTCGAATACCTTGGTATGATAGTTGTTACAGCTATATATTTTTCATCTTTACTTAGTGCATACGAACGCTTTCCTTATCTTATCAAGGGAAAACCCGACCTAGACACTGTGCTAGACACAGGGGATCTACGGGCCCTTCCAGATCAGTGGGCTTCACCTTCAGCTCTTCACTTTTGCCCCACTGATCACACACACATATTTAATAACATCGTGATCATCACAGACCTCACACCAGTCACCCCATCACTGTGATGTGATCCCTTATTTTTAATTACCGTTGACACCTTCCATTCTACCCACCCGCAGCAGATCAACGGCTGGCATCCTCATGTACTTATTAATCTCCGTTACAGGCCAACTCCTCATGTCGATCATGTTGGGCCTAGGGGATGGACTTATGTAGATACGTATCTAGATTGGTACACAACATGTATCTACGAGTAGAATAGTATATAAAGCGAGACTGGACGGAGCTCAGTCTCCAGTCTAGTTCTCTTGTTTCCTGCCTACAAAGCACCCCTAAGATAGTAACCTCTCCACTCGACGTTTAGGATAGTGATTGCCTGCAAAGAACTTGTAGTCGCAACAATAGTCAAGGAAGGACAACTCGCTATGGATCCCGTCAAGCTCGACGGAATTGCTAAATGGCCTATGCCACAAAAAGTCAAAGATGTCCGTTCCTTCCTTGGCTTCGCTAACTTCTACAGATGTTTCATCCCGGGATATTCCAATATCGCCCGACCCCTCATCGACCTCACCAAGAAGACTATGCCCTGGACCTGGGCGCCAGCCTAGCAAACTACCTTCAAGCAACTCAAAGAGTTGTTCCTCCGTAAGCCCGTCCTATTTATGCCCGACATTTCTTGTCCTTTTGCCATGGCCACCGACGCCTCCAAATACGCATCAGGTGGTATCCTATTACAAACCGATGCGAATGGGGATTGGCACCCCTGTTCTTACTTATCACAAACATTCTCTTCCTCAGAACGCAACTACGACATCCACAACAGGGAGCTCTTGGCCGTTATCCGCGGTTTCAAAGCCTGGAGGCAATACCTCCATGGCTCTCCCTTCCCCGTCAAAGTCTTCTCCGACCACAAAAACTTGACTTACTTCCGCCGCCCCCAAGACCTCAACCGTCGTCAAGCCCGCTGGCTCCTTGACCTCGCAGATTATGATTATTCGATCACTCATGTTCCCGGCACTCAACTCGCTGGCCCTGACGCCCTCTCTCACCGCCCAGACCTCCTTCCTTGCGCCAACTCGGATAATGTCGGAGTCACCCTCCTCCCCGATGCCCTCTTCGTCTGCCTCATTGACTCCGCCCTCTCCAACCATATTGCCTCTGCTTCCACCTCCGATGACCTTGTCCTTCACAAACTACAGGAGATCGATGGTTCCCTTTCCCCTGCCTTCCGTTCCCGCCTTGCCAATTGGCAATACTCTGATGGCGTCCTCTAGTATCAGGGGCGCGTCTACGTCCCTCCCGACCATGACCTTCGCCGCGCTGTCGTCCAGCGCTCCCATGACCATGACTCTGCTGGCCACCCCGGCTACCTTAAAACCTGCCAACTTGTCACCTCTAAATTCTGGTGGCCGGGCCTCGCCTCGTTCGTTTGCTCCTATGTTGAAGGCTGTGCCATATGCCAGCACAACAAGGCAAACACTCACCCCACTGTTCCCCCACTCGTCCCTATCCCGTCTTCCTGCTCTTGCCCCTTCCAGCAGATCTCCTGCGATCTAATCACTAATCTCCCGCTCTCCGGGGGATTTGACTCACTTTTGGTCGTGGTGGACCACGGCCTTACTAAGGGGGTAATTCGTTGCCCTACGAAGAAAACCATCACTGCAGAAGGCGTAGCAGTGCTCTTTTTCCACAAAGTCTACCTCCGATTTGGACTCTACGAGAAAATCATCTCCGACCGCGGTCCACAGTTCGCTTCCACCTTCACCAAAGAACTCGGCCGACTCCTCAACTACGACCTCTCCCTCTCCACCACTTATCACCCTCAGATCGACGGAGAAACTGAACGGGTCAACCAAGAGGTCGAGACTTATCTCCGCATCTACTGTGGAGATCACCCCTCTACTTGGTCCGATCACATCTCCCACACAGAATTCACGCACAACCACCGACCTCACTCTGTCACCGGCAAGTCCCCGTTTTACCTCATGATGGGATACGAACCCCGTGCCCTTCCTTCGGTGATCGCCGAAACCAACATCCCTGCCGTAGAAACCCGCCTCAAGGAGCTCACCACCCTACGAGACGAGGCCCTTGCATCCCATGAACTTGCGCGACAAGTCATGGCATCCAGGTCTAAGTCAAAGTTCGTGCCTTTTGAGAAAGGGCAACGAGTTTGGCTGGAGGCCAGAAACCTTAAAAGGTCCGTCCAAGACCCGAAATTCGCCGCAAAACGTGAAGGCCCCTTCATTATCTCTGACGTCATCTCCCCTGTCTCCTATCGCCTCCGACTCCCACACACGTGGAAAATCCACAACACGTTCCACGCTTCTCTGTTATTGCCCTATCGCGAAAACCACGTGCATGGCCCGAACTTCCCCACACTGCCCCCGGATCTTGTCGAAGGACAAGAGGAATACGAAATAGAACGAATCATACAGCATCGAGGGATGCCGTCAGCCCGACAGTACCTGATCCGATGGAAAGGGTATTCTGCTGAAGAAGAATCATGGGAACCCGAGCGGAACCTGAAACATTCGTCGGAGTTACTAGAAGATTATAAAAGACGTCACCCCCACACTTTCTCTCCTACATCTGCTCGCCCACCACGCCACAGATAAACCCTCTCCACCTTCTCCTAATGGCTATCGAGTTCACCCATGTCGACACCCCTGCCGCCGCGCCATCCACCAACCCCAACACCATCCGTCTTCCCTCTGCCGACCCCGAGAGGGTCTCTCCTACTCGCCCTGCCGCCCCTCAGCCTGTCAACTTCGCCACTCTTGTTGGCAATGTTCCCCAGTCCCACATCTCCCCCGTCTTGGGCAGGATCCAATCCTCGCCGTCGTTTACTCCTCCGCCCCATCAGGAACCTTCTCCCAGACCACCCTCGTTCTTAGGCATTCACCGCCCCCAACTTGTCCGCGCACCCAGCTCGGACTCCCTTATCGCTCATTCAGGATGGGACTCCCAGGTCCCGTTAGATGTCTCTAGCCACCGTCATACTGGCAGGATCTGGGAAGAACGGTTTACCAATGAGCATTATGTTTGCTTTCATTCTCTCATGTCTGATGACCGCCTTCGGGTCCCTATTAGTGTCTATTCTTCTGATGGGTTACCCATCTTTACTTGGTTCGAATCTGCGATGCAGTTGAACCACATCGCCGCCTTCGTCTCCGGCTCTGGCCCGGTTTTCCCTCACACCATGCTTGGCAGGACCATGCAGGATTTCATCTACCATGCGTGCTACCAGTTGTATTCCCACACCTTCCAAATGGGGTATGACTCCTTCCTCCTCGACGTTGACAACCACTTCCGAGACCTTGCTGCCGCTGGTCGAGGACTTGGCAACGAAGTTATATGAGATGGATCGCCCATTCATAGGCAAACACTCAACAACTGGTGGACTGGGCGAAATGGCAGAGACTGTGTCTACCCAGGGCATCCTCGTTTCAATCAGCAGTGTTTCCAATGCCACTGCATCAGCCATACTCAGCTCTCCTGCCAACAACATGTTTGTGCAGGATGCCGTTAACAAGCACCTGGCCATTCCCTCGCCCGCTGCCCGGGACCTTCCTGCTCTCTCACCTCCCGTCTCACCTCACCCCGCGCTCAGTCGTCCTCTACGTCCACTTCCACGCCTCGCCGCCCCCAAGCTGTGTTCCATAACGGACAAATCGTCCGTCAAGCCACACCCCATCGTACCTCTCGTCAATTCTCTTCTTCCTCTCAACAGTCTTACCACCCCGCGCCTTCCTCTCCCCGCACCCCCTCTCCCTATGAGGATGGAGACGAATTAGACGATGTGGGCTATGCAAACATCACCGGCTCCCCGGGACCCACATTTAGGGACTTGTAAGGAATCCTCGCCATAGCTTCAGGTTACTAAGGGGGTAATGTTACGATTCGCTCGTAGGACGAATGCTTTTTCTTTGCTTTCTCTTTTGGACTAATACTTTTCATTTCTCATGCTTAACCGCATTCCTTCCATGTCGTTCTACAACATTCCATACATCTCGTAAGCGTGCTTATTCCTCCACTGCGCAGGTACTGTTATGAATTGATTTCGCGATACTAACTTTTTCCTATCTTATCTTATCTCTCACCATAATCTTATCTAAGATCACTCCTTTCTTTTATCCCTTACCTTTTTATCCGATTAGATAAGATATGATGTCATCATGACATCACTGGTCTAGATGCCTCATCTCATACGCACTACCTTAATTACCGCACCTCTAGACCTATACCTTCATTATCACACTTCCATTCCTTTCATATTTGCCTCACATTAGCCAGCATGTACACTGCCCTGCTCCACCATTACATCAGACCCTACACCCTACCCTCTACCCAGCTGACTTAGAACATTGTATCTCCTACTGTACCATAGTGTATAAATACCAGGAACACTTGGGGATACTTCCCTAAGTTGTTCAACTTGTTACATTCCTACTCTTGCCCAAGTCGGATCCAGCTCCACTTGTGAACGTACAGTCACAGCAAGGTCGCCTCTCCCTATTCACCTGAATATCCAGAGCAACTTCGAGAGTTCACCCTTACGCTCCCCATTTCATCTCATCCGCCTTCCCTTAAGACTGATTAGATTCTTGTCTCACTCCTTACATAGATAAGATCTTGTTCAGCGTCCTCACTTCAGTCATACGAAGAGAGTAGTCGCTTCAGGTACCCTTTGTCTTCTGATCTTCTCACGCCGTATGCACTGGCCCTTAACATTTCTTTCTCATGCGTGGTTTCGCCATTGGTCTTCTATTTCTAACGCCGCTTACCACGCCGGCCCTTAACCTTTGTGACACGTAACTGTCACACTTCCACCACGCTATATAAACCCTTCAACAGGGCCTCTAGTTCCTCTTCCTTAGCTTAGTTCTACCTACGGCTTGTCGCCTAGTTAGCACTAGCAATCCATTTGTCATTGCTCCTCAGTCTTCGTTCTACTATTAAGTGAACGCTTCGCACTTGGCCCCATCGCCCTTGTGTGTCTTCTCCTTCAAACTTTTGAACCCGTCTGCCAAGCTAGGCAATGGCTACCACTCGACCCGTCAACATCCTTGACGGTACTTTCGACCCAGCATCCCCATGGCTGGTCTCTCATCGTCGTCAACACGAACGACAGATCCCTTCGACCTTACTAGGCATTAGTAGGTTTACGCGCGACCACACCCACGGTCATGCGTAACACCTACAAAGCATCCTTTATAAGATAGTATCTCCACTCAACGTTTAGGATAGTGATTGCCTGCAAAGAACTTGTAGTCGCAACATCGCCCAGCACATACACTTCCACATTATGCACTGTGGGTCCAAGAACGTGATTCTCGGGACACCTTGGTTATGACTTACGAACCCCTCCATTGATTGGTCGTCACAGATGATCAACGTCCCAGAATCAGTAGATGAGTCCGCATCTCTCTACCACATCCATGTTGCCGACCTCAAGCGACACGATGATGCTCAACCCCAAGTATCCCTCTCGAAACCACCTTGTCATGTCCTGGTCGAAACTATCCCCGACCATACTCTCTCCACATTCCTTGATATGCCAGACGGGAACCTCTACGTTCGCCGAGCACTCCACGCCAACTCTTGTCAACGGGTCCTCAAATCGGGATCCCAATACCACCAGACGCATCCAAAGCTTGTCGCCAAGCTCACCACCACCACGGAACTTGCGGCTGCCACCGAGAAGGCCAAGCCAAAAGTCACACTCCCCAACACCTATAAAGATTTCACCCCAGTCTTCACCAAAGAATCCACCGACTCCCTTCCTCCCTCCAGACCCTATGACCATGAAATCAATGTCAAAGACGTGTTCACCCCAAAGATTGGCAAGCTCTACCCACTCACCCCAGACGAAAAGGAAGCCACCGAAGACTTCCTTGACGAAAATCTCGCCGCCGGCAAGATTCGCCCCTTGAACTCCCCTCAAGCATCCCCCTTCTTCTTTGTCAAGAAAAAGGATGGCAAACTCCACCCCTGTCAAGATTACCAATACCTCAATGAACATACTGTCCGCGACGCCTATCCGCTACCCCTGATCTCCGACCTTCTTGACAAACTCAAAGGTGCTCGTATTTTCACCAAATTTGACGTACGCTGGGGATATAACAACATACGTATTAAAGACGGGCACCAATGGAAAGGTGCCTTTCTTACTCATAAAGGCCTCTTTGAACCAATGGTCATGTTCTTTGGCATGACCAACTCACCCGCGATGTTCCAACGTTTCATGAACGATTCCTTTGGCGATATGATCGCAGAAGGATGGTTGGTCATTTATATGGATGACCTCCTCATCTCCTCCCCAGATGACACCACCCACACAGAATGCACTCGCCGTGTCCTCCAACGAATGATGGAACTCGATCTCCATCTCAAACTGGAAAAGTGCCAATTCACCGTCCCCAAAGTTGAATACCTTGGGATGATTGTCAAGGAAGGACAACTCACTATGGATCCCATTAAACTCGACGGGATTGCTAAGTGGCCTATGCCACAAAAAGTCAAAGACGTCCATTCCTTCTTAGGATTCGCTAATTTCTACAGACGTTTCATCCCTGGATACTCCAACATTGCCCGTCCCCTCATCGACCTCACCAAGAAAACCATGCCCTGGACTTGGAATCCCGCACAGCAGACTGCTTTCGAACAGCTCAAGGAGCTGTTCCTTTGTAAGCCTGTTCTTTTTATGCCTGATATGTCTCAACCTTTTGCCATGGCCACCGACGCTTCCAAGTACGCGTCGGATGGTATTTTATTGCAAACCGATGCGAACAGGGATTGGCACCCCTGTTCTTACTTATCACAATCTTTCTCCTCCTCAGAACGCAACTATGACATCCATGACAGGGAGCTCTTGGCTGTTGTCCGCAGTTTCAAAGCCTGGAGGCAATACCTCCATGGCTCTCCCTGTTGTGACTACAATTTCTTGCAGGCAATCACTATCTAAACGTCGAGTGGAAAGATTATCTTATGAGGGATGCTTTGTAGGCAGTGGACAAGAGAACTAGACTGGAGACTGAGCTCTGTCCAGTCTCGCTTTATATACTATTCTACGTGTAGATACATGTTGTGTACCGATCTAGATACATATCTACATAAGTCCATCCCCTAGGCCCAACATG
>JBBPTX010001332.1:0-10877 GCA_038094595.1 Pulveroboletus aff. annulatus
GGGGCGAATGTGAAGGAGTGAAAGTGAAGCCCATTGATCTAGAAGGGCCCGTAGATCCCCTGTGTCTAGCACAGTGTCTAGGTCGGGTTTTCCCTTGATAAGATAAAGAAGCGTCCGTTTATGCACTAAGTGAAAGATGAAAAATACATAAAAAAACATAGCTGTAACACTGGCAGTGCATCTACTGATTTCCAGGGGTTCTGCTGATTGACCCAGGGAGTGTAGGCTGCGAAGGGGAGAAGAGATCGGTGAAAAGTAATAGGCACTAGGTATAGGCCTTGATTAGCATATCCTTGGGACCTCGATGAACACACTCACTTGCTGGAGTCGATGGGTAGCGAAGTGGGAGACTAGACGCATTCGCTTTCTTTGGTGATAGTGAAAGGGTGAAGATTTATAGAGAGTCTAGTTCTAGTGTTGCGACTACAAGTTCTGCAGGCAATCACTATCTTCCAAACATCGAGGAGAGGAACTATCTTAAAGGTGCTTTGTAGGCAGAGGACAAGAGAACTAGACTGGAGACTAAGCTCCATCCAGTCTCGTTTTATATACTACTCTATGTATGTGTAGATACATGTTGTGTACCAATCTAGATATGTATCTACATAAGTCCATCCTCTAGGCCCAACATGATCGACATGAGGAGTCGGCCTGTAACGGAGATTAATATATACACGAGGTTACCAGCCGTTGATCTGCTGCAGGTGGATGGAATGGAAGGTGTCAATGGTAATTAAAGATGAGGGATCACATCACAGTGATGGGGTGACTGATGTGAGGTCTGTGATGATCACGATGTATTAAATATGTGCTGTGATCTGTGGGGTAAAGGTGAAGAGCTAAAAGTGAAGCCCACAGATCTAGAAGGGCCCATAGATCCCCTGTGTCTAGCACAGTGTCTAGGTCGGGTTTTCCCTTTGAAAAGAAGCATCCGTATGTGCAAGGATAAAAATTATATAGCTGTAACACAGTCCATCTCACCATCGTCATCGTCACGTCCATTGGTTTGTCCATCACCCAGGAATCTGTCCACCTCACCATTCTCATTACTCCGAGATTGGTCCATTCCACCGTCATCCTGTCGACTTGTCTGGGCATTTCCCTCCGATCTGTCCACCTCACCATCACCAAGTCCATTTTCTTAACTGCCACCATCAGACCCATCCATCCCATTATCACATCCAAGACCATTGTCGATCCCATCATCAGAGCAGCCATCTGTACCGCCATTCAGGCTATTATGTCTGTTTTCTGGGCAGGAACCATTGCTTTCAACTACCCCACCATTGATAGAATTATCATGGCCATCATGTCTGTTTGATTGGGGGTTATCATGGTGAATTTCATCACAATTAACCTGAGTTTCAGCATCATAAATCAAGTCATAGGGTATGTGATCAATTTATGGTCCAAACCTGTGTCTGCTCAGTACGTTGTCAATTGGATGACCTCCTGAGTATTCTTTCAGTACTCTCTTCTTCCAGCCTAGGTCTTCGGATTGGTACCACCATCAAACGTGTTGATGCTGCCACCTCTGCCTGGATCTGCACATGGAATTCATCAGAGAGTTGCGCTGATCAGATAGCTCATCACTCATCCTCCGTAGCCTGTTTGAGATGTTGATACCATGTACGCTCAGAACCAATTTGTGTGCGTCATTCTTTGCAGAATTGCTTGCATATGCACCACCACTCTCGAGCAGGCATGCTTGCTACGAGGGGATCAAAGCAAGCATTGTATATTGGGAATATAAACATAGACATGGTCTAAAAGACATAGTGAGCGACCAAGTTGATAAAGAGAGGAATACACTGAGAAATTGCACAGTAGCATCTACGAGCCGCTACTGAAATGTACTCATCAGACTTCAAATTTGTGAGGGTAGATTTCACTACAGCTCAGTACATATCTACATACTCCCCGAGATCCTGGTTGATCTCCAGATATCAGTCACATACTCTTGTGATATCGTGGTTGATCAGGCCATATCCATTTTTCACTGGGACTCATGCCACACTCTGGAGACATGACAAAGTTGTACAAACTCAGCTACTTTGAACTAGCCAGTATCCGTCCTGGCTCTTAGTCTCAGTTGTGAAGCCAAAAGTCCAAGACCCCAATTTCACACACCCATTGTAAGGGTCAGACCACTTGCCACTAACCGTTACACCAAAAGGACATGATACTGAGTGACTACCACTCAGTACCAGAGGTGGTATATAAGCTGACAACCAGGATCAGGTAAGCACGGTACAGCATGCTTACACCCATTTGGCTGCGTCTTCACTTGCAACAGCACATCCATCAACATATTCAATATTCAATGAGTCTATGATTGAAATGTTGATGTACGACCCAAAATCTATCAATTGTCAACCTAACACACGGATGGGACAACTCGCCGTGTATCTCCTCAAGGTTCTGCATGCAGGTCTCCGTGGAAGTCTTTAAGTGTGCATGTTACGTTTTCCCCAGCGTACTTTTGATACAGTGGATGAGCGAACCATTATTGCTGGCCAAGCCAGTACATCAGTCATACCCGGCCAAGTCGTCTTCGTATACCGTCCACACCTAACAAGCATTCTCCGCGTTACTTTCTGGCGCCCATACTTCTCTGCAGGATCATCAAGTGCCTATGTATGTTTATTGTACCTTTTCTAGCCCATCGAATATGTTGAACTAACCAGACACCATCACAGGGGCATTTACGGTTCATCGAGTTCGGCGCACCCACCTAATCTAAGCCCTGAAAACCCAAGCGGACGAGATGTGTCAACATCAACTTCCGCCCCCCTTCCTTCGGTGCACATCCCAGGCGATGTGATTGTAAATTCTGCATGAAAGCTGTAAGGGTACGAATGCACTTCTGTCACAATTTCTGTGTTCGGCATTGCATGTCATGATTTACATGATCCCCAAATTGCAAGGCGTCGATCAATCGATCATGTACATGTGAGGTCCTAGCAAGTACTTAAACGACCGCGACGTCACAATTACTAGCCCCGAATTGCCCCCGATTGAAGTTGGCATTTGCATGCCGAGCTGTTTTTTTATCAACACCATCACATAAATTATCAATGTTGCACCACTTACCCGCCGAGATTTCCTTGCAAACAATATCGAACTTTTCACTACGGTGGAGACGGCGGGCGGTGATGTCTGCTTCCTACAATATTGTGGTCGCGACGACCTCCATGAACATGCGTGCGTGGGCTCCTTGGGCCATGCTGACTAATGCTGTGCCTACACTGCCTCAGTCCGGCCTCCCTGCTCCAACGGTCACCGTATTCTATCGCTCTCGTGTCGCGGGCATGGAGTACCTTCAATATCACAGCCAACGAACCCTAATGCCGCGGTACTGCATCGTTTCATCGATGAACCTCAAGCAACTAGCGCAAACCTGACCATAACCAACTGGAAGGATTATTGTTTGCTCTTTTCCCGCGTGTTGATGATTATTGCCTGCTGATTGACTCGTATTTATGCAGGAGACAACTGGAGATCGAGTGAGGATGGTGTGGAAAGGCACCAGCTGTCGAACCTGCCGTTCACCCATTGACGGAGACTAGACGAGATGTGTTTGACTTCAAAGTTGACTCTGAGCAGGGTTTCGTTATTATGACCCGTTCAATGGGAGGTCTGTCTATATGTGAGATCAAGAGCAATCGCTTTTGCCGCTTCCTAAGGTCAAATTTAACACTCAAAATTTCCTGGAGCTTGTCTGACACGATTTGTCTTGGCTAGTCCCATGTCCGCATTGCCAACATACACTATGACCGTGACCGGGGTTACATGGTCTTCAATTGATTCCCACACTCCAGCGGAGTTGCACTGGCAGAGGTCTGGCGACGTGCCGTTGATGTAGATGGTGATCAACAGTCGGCAACATCATCCCCGAACCAGAAAATGCTCGATACATCCACAGAAGCTGTTATAAGGTTTCATAGAGGAAGTCGTCGCGGATATTTCAAAGCTGGGGGCTTCTTCGCTTCCCGGCGATTTCTTGGCACGGTCTCTGCTTTTCATATTCAAACAGCCCGCTCGCGCTAACATCAAACGATGTGCATGTTTTGGATATCGCGAAGTTGCAGATAACTTCGGTCGTTAAGGATATTCACCGAGGGCACATGTTCGAACTAGGCGGGTGGCGTTATACCAGTCTCAGCGATCTGCACGTGTTTATCGACGGTGTGGGCAGACTGCGCATTTTCGCCAGGGAAGACGGGGCGTTGCTTTACCAGACAACTTCAAAGTATCTGCCCAGCGCGATCTGGGATGTGCGAGCGCCTGATTCAAAGTCTGGGTTCGTTGTAGAACCCTAAGTACTTCGGTATAACGGACATGCTACTCCTTTTCATGGCACATTCATGGAACGTGCGTGCCCTTTCCATGGCTCACGGACTCCAGAATCGTCGACGATGTTCTTTTAGGTCATGCATCAGCATCGGGGGACCTCGCTATTTTGACAACGAACAGCAGGGTAGTCATTCTCCTTGGTTTTCAGCGCCTTTCTTCTGGTTCACAGCATATCCACCACGAGGACATCGTTATTGTCCTTGATCTCTAGTAACCAGAGGAACTATGGTGATGACTCGGGCTCGGACTCGGAAGTCATGCCTTTTCATCTCGCAGGAAGTCAAAATGGAGAACCAGCCGTCTCTACGATACGTGCACAGTACATGATATCACATCCATAGTACTTGAACCAACATGTCTTCTCTACCTTTTCCTTTCACCAGGACGACCGTGTCTATGTCATCTCGCCTGACATTGACTTCTCGCGCCCAACCGCCAACCGCCTTCCTGAAGCAGGTATCACCGTATGCTTATTATCTTCAGACGAGTTGTTGGTCACTCTCAGACACGTTTATGGTCTGGAGGTCTCTCTATTGTTTGCACAGAGTTGAAGAGGCTCCGGGAGTCAGGTGGCTGCAAGATGGTCAGTGTGAGCTTTTAATGAGGTGGGTTTTTCTGGCTATTGCATCCTTGCGTTCCATGAAACAGTTTTCTGATGATCCCTGTATGCTATTTTCTAGATTGAGGTCATGGCTCGACTACATATTCATGTAGGTCCTAGTACCATTCGTGATAGGCTATCTCGCTGTAAAACCGACTACATATGAGCGGTGCGCCACGACATGAAGTTGCCTACCATATTCTACTACTTTTAAACATGCAACTACTGGATGCCGTCAAGCTGATTATACTCATCCACACAATCTCTCTCTCAAACTGCCCGCATACATGCATTGACCGTCACCTCCGGCATCGCAGATTCACTCTGAACTATACGGTATTTAATTTGTCCCTTGTTTCAAATCCTTTTCCGTGTGCGTAGGGACGTATGTATATAGTGCACTTTCACTTTGCTCCACACGCGTGAAGGGTTTGATCGTTGTTCCTTCGTAGACATCATCGTGATCACTCTGGCATGACTAGAGCTGTGTCGTCACTCGACAAGGGCGGAAAGAAGGCGATATACATGAATGCAGTTGATGCAGTATATGTAAGTTTCGACGGTATGATCCCGCTTGCTTTGTTTCAGTTGTCTTTGAACGTGTAGGCCATGTACCATAGGGTGACATGAGGAAAAGGCCTCGCGGGTGGTTCTGGATTTTTCACAAAGTCCTAGAACAGTTGGATCATGAAATTTAGTGTGTAGTGCGTCTTGCGCTGCTAGTTCTTCCCGGAACATCTTGCGGGTAATGTGTTGAGGTCAACACACTCAACGCTACATCAAGTTAAGGATAAACAAGCTCGCAGGCCGACAGAACACATGAAGTATCTCAGCTCATGCAACACTCCCTCAGTGATACTAGTACTCGTTGTAGTGGGGAGTAACTAACTTAAGGTGTATGAAGTGACCTTGAATTGCGCAACAGACGAGGAAATGTATTTGCCATTGGTGATCAATCGCTCAACCCACTGACTTCAACCCGGACACAGTTGTCATCCACCACGAACGAGCTATACCGCGAAAAAACAACCCAAGTCGCCGTTTGCCACTCGCACATACTCAACCGAATCCATGTTACAAACAGATTTCAAAACTGCTGGGATAATCATTCCAAGGGGCCTTTGGTGTGTGCTCAGTAACAGATGGTCTCAGCACCGGCGTTCTTCAGGATAACCCATATGGGACCTTCAACAGGGCTTTCGCCGTCTCCCGATGGCTAAAATTGGCATCATCAATGATCGTCATCAGTGTGGTCTGAAGACATACAAGAATGTTCACATTCTCTGTGTCGCCGTCATTTGACATATCAAGGGTAGTAGCCACGACATCGTTCTGAATGCCGTCCTGGAAAGTTTGTTCTCTGATGATTTCAAAGGCTGATTCTATCCACGATCCTCCTCCGGGGGGATGAGCCCAGGTAGCCATTGTCTGTTCGACTGGATATCAATGAAGTTATCCACAGGTAACAAAGACGCACAGATATTCAAGTTGGTTGCAAGTAAGAGATAGACAACGGTGTTTGAACGAACTGTTGATTTCCTACTGACATGGCATCCTTGCACTTATACCCACCATTCTTCGTGGACTCTATCTCGGTTCCAAACATGATGCCCATACCACGCCACACATCAAACCTTCACCATTGTTACAATGAGTATGCCCAGATTTGTTTTGAGCGACCCGAACGGGGCCGAACACCAATCACTGGGTCCGAACAGTGGTGTCATTTGGACATTTTCAACAGGGTCACGAGTCGACCTTCAAGTCGCGTTATGATCTAAAGCTTCAAGTTACTACATAGCATCACAATCACCGTTATGAAACGGCTGTGATCATCACGGCCGCTCGACCGAGTAAGGCAGCCAAAACCCGGGGCTGCGGGGCAATGTAGGGAATACACATACTTGTTGCGGTTAGTCAACACGTTTCTGATATGTGGCGAGCCTTCTGAGTGGCACAGTATTGGGAATAGTGGCTGCCGAAAAGCGGGTCATTAGAACAATTAGTACTGTTCTGGTGCGGTCACAGACTCACAGATCACCGCCAGATCCCAGATTTTAGCACCTGATGCGACAGTTGAGGCCTGTCCAGATCGGCTGGTCTGTCGACTACCCCTTTATAGCACCGACTGCCACTACTCGGGGTTATTCTATCACGATCTGGGTCTTCGAGACCGGCACGGCAAGATCGATAGTTTGTCAAGGAACCTGACAGGCTGTGCGACCGTACTTGGGCGTCAAGTTCTTTGCCTGTCCAAGTCACAATAAGAATCTGAAGAAAGAGGAGAAGGGAGTATACCCTTGTACGTGTTCTCCTCGCATCCGATGGTGCAGTTGCGCGGTGTGCACTAGTTCGTGGGACGTACTTTTAACCTTGCCAAATTTAAAGGTGTCCTTGGCGATGAGTCGCCGATGGTAGTGTACTCCCCTGCTTTGAAGCGGGCAATAGCGTAATCAGTGTAGAGACCACCCCAAGGACGGTACAAATCGGACTGCCGCAGCTCGTTTTGATTGGTTTGAGAGACTGAAATCGGCAGCTTCGAGGTCGAGGCCATTAATGAGGTCGACCTCCGGTTTTGAACGTTGATGAAGTCCCCGATCTATGTTTGCGGAGGGATTTGGGGGAGCGTACTTCCTGTACGGCCGTTCTAGTCATTGACGATGTGGTTAGAGAGCTCCCTTCTGTCGTGTACTAAAATAATAATGATATTTGTCAGGGTAGACATGACTGCATGTCTTCACGTCGCACACAAAAAGATATGGATGCACACGTACGGCCTGAGCATGGATGTCAACTTAAAAGAGCACGCATTTACTCGGCCGCGAAGTTGTACTCTGTCCAATGATGGTACACGTTGGCAAAATCAGGCGGAAAATGCGTTTACTAGGTACGCGAGAGTGGTTATCATCACTGGCAGGTGCGTGAATGCCATCGTTGTCGTCACCCTCCGACTGTTGAAAGAATGACTGGCATAGTAGTTTCAAGTTTGGGCCGAACTTGAGTCGTAGACTCTTGGGGTTTCCCCACAACATTTTATAATCTAATTGTATTCTGAGATATATTTAGAGGGACCTTAAATATTGAATACCCCGGTGTGACCCTTCAGGTCCAGGAATAATGCATTATTCCTGGACCTGAAGGGAAAACTGGTTATGCATAACTAGTTTTCCCTGGGAATAATGTCCGGCTTCGGTGGATACGGCTTAGTAGTTGCGGAGGGTAGAGTTCCGCATGAACACTGCTAGCAAGACCTGACGACCCTGTGCTGAATGTGTTACAAAATACACTCAGTTAAGATGGCTACTAGCACTACACACTAGGCGATAGCTCCTTTCTTGGACTGAAGCTCCAAGGATGTAACAAGAAACACCTCCACTAAAAGCTCACGCTGTACACCGTGCTCGTGCCTATGGGTAACACTCTCTCCGACGGCTTATAAGTAAAGTAGACCGCGTCATGCGTGATCTGCAGACAGGAGAGAAGAGAGAGTAACCGCTCGTCTTGAAACCCAGTCAATTGACACACGGACACACCCGGTTTCGGCGGGCGGTTAACGGTCAGGCGTGAAAAGTCAATGTCGGGTGAGATGATGTAGACGCCATGGAACTGGTGATAACAAGGCATGTCAGATCGAGTTCCAAGGACGTGAAATGTCGTATACTACACACTTACCGTGGCGACGGCCAGCTTTCCATTTCGGCTGCCAACCGCGAGATACGAGGAGATCTCTTCACCGTGAGGTGACAACTGAAAATTCAGAATGATGGCGACATCCTGTTGAAGGGCTGTGCCAAGCTTGGATCCGGGAAACAGGCGTTGGAAACCGGGAAGGATGATTAATCTGCCATTTGTTGTGAGAACAGCGAGATCGTTCCCCGACGCCGATACGTGACCTGGAAACAAACATGGGTTACGATTGTCACTCACAACCCGAAGCAAAAGTGCGCACATGCCATAAATGTGTCGCGAAAAGGAGTAGGACCACGTTTGTTATGCCGAAGCACTTGAGGTCGTATGATGGATGTCGTTGGACCACTAGCACGGTTCAGAGCAGGCGGTCGTACATCCCATGCCGCACTAGGCAGGTCTCTAGCAAGCAACTGATAAAGCAACGCCCCGCCTTCCCTCGCAAAGACCCGCACTCCGTCCGAGCCACAGATAAACACATACTTCTCGTTGACCTCGGCATAGCTGGTGGCACCCAATTTAACCTTCTGATGTCGACGTTGAATATCCCGAATAGCTGACACCAACTGCGATTTTGTGATGTCCCAGACGTATGCCTCGTTCGCTGACACTGCAAGCAAGTTCGGGTGGGAAAGACGGAACCAACGACAAAAGCTGGGCATGGCGAGAAGCGCCCAAGATTTGAAATGGCCACGACGGCTCCCCGAGACATGGAACCTTGCTGCAGCTTGCGTAGATGCATCGACCATTTTCTGGTCCGGGGGTGACGTTGCCGCGGCGGGTTGGTCGTCATCCGCATCAATCGTATGTCGCCAGACCTCCTTGCAGTTGTCTTGTCGATTGAATACCATGTAACCCCTGTCGTACTCTACATGTGCGAATATATCAACGTGGGACTGGGAGATGAATTGTATCAGATGGGACACGAGAGAATACTACATGTAAGGGCTTACCGGCGGAAGCGCCCACAAAACGCGGTTACTCTTAATATCACACACGAACAAACCTCCCATCGAGCAAGTTGTGATGACGAAATCATGTTCATAATCGACCTTGATGCGATGTACCATGGATCCCGTCGCCGTCAATTCTTGAACGACAGCTGGCGCTTTTCCGCGCCACCCCCGCTCGATTTCAAGTTGTCTTTTACCTACAGAAAAAGTAATCAGTGAAGGTCATATCACTAACACAAAGAAAACGAGCAGACAGTAATCCTTCAAGTCTGCTATGATCGACTCTGCTCCACTGGCAAGCTGACCCTCGTCAATGAACCGGTGAAGTATTGCGGCGTTTCGATAGACGACGCGCTCGTTGGTCACGATCAAGGCATTCCACTCGCGCGATACGAGAGCCGTAAAATATAGTGACTGTAATGGCAAGTTCGATATCGTTTGCAAAGCAATCTCGACCGGGAATTTGTGTAGCATCTTGCGTCCAACTTGAGGTTGGGACTAGTACGCGGAGAACCGAATAGTAAGTTGAGTAAGGCCACTACCATGCCTCGATGAGGAAAGATAACCAAATGCCAAGACACTTAGTAAGTGTTCTAGACCTCCAGTAGGGCCATGTGTGCGCGGCTGCCGCATCTGCACCAGTGTGTTTCATGCTCACACTACTCCTTCAAGGCTTCAAGTTCAAGTTGGACGTCTCAAGCAAGACTCGGATGTAGTATATTCCCTACTGATTCACTTTACGGAACCTTGACAGCCTATGATGTAGTATTCAAGTGACTTTGAGGACAGTGCAAGGACTCACACCTCTTATCCGTGTCAATCTAATAGTAAAAGTCGTGATATCAACACAACCACTCAGTCGCGACAATCGGCCATCTTCCATCCGGTGATAGCGAACTGAAACAAAAGGACTTTCTGATGTAAGCAACAGACTTTTGTCCGGCTGTGATTCCTTCGGGTTTGCGGGATGTATAACATCCGACGAGTAACATCCAATAGCTAAAATCAAAATCATGCCAAGATCCGGGACACATGCAGAGACAAGCTGGGCAACTCTTGTTCGGCAAATGCCGGTAACGTTCTCCACGCTCATAAACCTGTTCCCTCAAGGAATAAATTGCCCCTAAACTGAAGGTCCAGGAATAAGGCATCTCATCAGCCGGATTTCCCAAGTCCCACGAGGTCTGGCGAGACCTGGCGAGACGTCGATAGCCTCGCGAGGTTCACTAGACCTAGCGAGACCAAATGGACCTCGCTACGAAATACACTTTCTGGTCACA
>JBBPTX010001333.1:0-10837 GCA_038094595.1 Pulveroboletus aff. annulatus
CTGCATACATCGAGATAACCGCATTTCAACACACATGTCGAGATGCGGATGTTTTAGGCATCGACACACACTCACAATATGATGTGTTCAATTACACAATGAAATATTCCCGCATCTCGACATGTGTGTCGAAATGCGGTTATCTCAATGTATGCAGACATGTGGTTGCTACAGGTGTGTCCACACATTATAATAACCGCATATCGACACATGTGTCAATATGCGGTCATTTGTGGATGTATATACATGCATGTAGTTGATGTGAGTGAGTTGTAATGTTATAATCACCGCATATCAACACATATGTCGCTATGCGGTCATATTGGTGTATACACACATGCATGTGGTTGATACAGGTGTGTTCGCACATTGGAATAACCGCATATCGACATATGTGTCAATATGCGGTTATTTGTGTGCATCTGCATCATGCACATCATATACTGTGTGCCATATTACAGAGTTGTGTTTCATTATTTCTCTAACTGTGACCCATCTTCATCAGACACAGAATACATGCATGTATCAAAAGTGTGTTAATGAGACCTGATTCTGCCGCTATGAGACATATGTGTCACAGAGCGGCATTTCCATGTCTTGTGGACACGATCTGCATCCATGTGTTTATCACTCAATTTTCACATATCTGCTCTTAGGACTCTGAGAGATGTCTGTGCAGTAATGGCCATTGTGGTGTGTTTATCATCACACAATCCATCCCTCGTTGTTGCTTGGGATTATCACTCTCAGACACACTTAGTCTTGGGCAGGAATCTTATCGTGTCCTTGATGACGCTAGTATCATTCTTGTTTTCATTTTTGCCGCATATGGACACTTGTGTCTATGTGCGGCTATTTTCATTGTTCATCAGCTTACATGTTCATTGCCTTTCTGTCATCTTGCTGTACATGGTCACTCAGTTCATCAGAGGTCGTTTTCTCCATCCCCCTCTCATTGATTTGATGGTCATATCTGCCCTAACCCTGCTTCATTCAGAGAGAAGATGTCTAGCATCAGAGTATTGGGTTCAAGGTGTGCTGAGATTCATCAGTTTCTACTCTTCTGTGGAGCTGTTTTCTTTTTGTGCCATTCACTTTCCTGACACCATCTACACAACACACCATGGGGCATTTGGCTGGGTCGTCAGAGTGTTGGGATGCACCTGGCCTTGCTGCCCTCATCAATAGACAAAGACAATGGTGGAGACATGGTGTCCATGAACATATGAAGGTCGGGGTATTTCACAACATTTAGCTTCGTCGTGTTATCTCTTCTGTCGCTTTTTCCTCTGTGTATACATGCTAGATGCTATGTTGCTGGTACATGTTCACCTTGCTCTTCTCGACAATCAAAAATAGAATGTCATCCACTTAACACTAACAGGTGGTAGAAATGGCACACATATCACATACCCTTTCATCCCTTCTTTCCTCATCTTCATCAATGGCATGGCAGTGGCATGCTTTCATCTGCCACCATTATTGTCACTGACCATCATTCATACCATCGAAAACCCTTTCGCTGACATTCCCATTTGTTATTACCAGATCTCTCCATATTCCATCCACTTGGATCAAAATTTTCACTAGGTTCAATTAACCAGATTTGATGGTTACCCTCTTCCCTGACACCCTTATGCCATCCCTTGGCGAGCCTGCCAGATTCGTATGGCCGCCTTTCTGTCGGTAGCTGGTAGGCCATCCTCTATTACGCTTTGCAGTGTCAATCTAGTCTGGCCTTGCCCTGTGAGACCCGAAACCTTGCTGTGAAACTCCGTCAATCACACCCAGACTTTGTCTTTCCGTCACAGTCTCTGCTTTCCGTCGTTCTGCCTAGCTCTTTTCAAAGTATGCCATTCGTCTCTCTCTGTAATCCTATTCTTGACGCACTTACTCTGCAGCCATGTTATACTCTCGTGTTCATCTGCGTTCCTCCATGTCCCCCATCTCAGAGTTGGAGCATGAGTCGACTATCAACAGCAGTTCTAACTTGGAGAACCACCCCCCTTCCGTCGCTGACAACCCACCACATATGCATTTGGGTTCTTCTCCTTTGGCTAATCGTGAGCGTGGTCATTTTTCGTAAGTCTGTTTCCAACAGAGTCTGCTTTCTCAATACATGCTCATTATATCCTCGTTTCAGTGCCTCCCAGCCTCCCTTAGACTTGCAAGGATTTTCTGCCAGTGACTCAGATTCAAACTCGCAGCTCGATCATACTCTTCTTCCTGACGGAAACGACCTTCTTTTGGATGCCGCACATTCAGAAGCACCATACAACATTGCCAGCATCCCTCCTCATTTACCTTCCGATGATGAGCTTAGCCAGCATCTCATTGACCAGGCAATCATGCGCAACACTCGCCTCGACGATCCAGACCCTCATTGGGAGGACAAATTTCGCTCTTTACACGTCCATTCTATCAACCTCTCCACCCTTCGTGATCTCTCACATCGTCGTCAGCATCGCATTGCCCTTACTCTTCTGCAAAGACGCTCCTCACTACATATCAATCCTCGCTTCTTTTGGAACATCACAGATGACAACTTGATTCCATACATGGAAGGCCACTACATCGACTTCATTCTTTATCTCGGCGCCAGGATTGGCTTCGACGCCATTCTTCCCCCATCTACCATCGCCATCAATCATACCTGGCATATCGATCTCTCCTTCTCTCGCCTTTTCAAACCTTGGCCTGATACCCATGCGACGTTGCCATTTTCAACCACCGGACGAATGATGTTCATCGGCCATCGCGGTCAAGAAGAGATCTGGCTTGCATTCCCTCCTCGTGCTTTCATCGAGGATCCAGATACTTCGAGAGACATTCTGATGAGGCCCATTGCATCCCCCATGTCGTCTACCACCTCCACTCTCACTCCAGACAGAGCTCGGATGGTCGTTATGTTTTTTGCCTATGTTTTGGAATCACTCCGCATTGAGGATGTCTACTGCCTTGAACAATACCCCGAACCTCCTTCTGCCGAAGCAGTGTTTGATGCGACTAATCTCATGTATGTTCTATTTGTCATTTCTTGCAAACGTCTGAATAATGACATATGTATTATCCGATAGAAAAAGACTGGGCGAGCCCCATAGAACCTATTCCCTTTCTCTCGACAAAGCTCGCAACATTCACAATGCGATCATTACACACTGGCATGACTGGGTAAGGAGAGCTCCAAGATCATGGAAGACCGATCGATTCATCAAGGATCATGTCCCCGTCGCGCTCACCATGCGTTATGGTCAAAATCAACCAGTGTATACATATCAGGGTGGTCAGGCCGAGGAGAGAGTGCGACAAACCTGGAACACAGACCGCGATATGAGGTATATCCATACCATGTCCTTTTCTCTAGCACATCAGATATCGTAAGTAATGACTCTGTTATATTATGTTCATTCCATGATATGTCTGATTCTGATCATTCGAATGTTCTCAGATTCCGAAAGGTTCATGAGTGGAAAAACCTGTCAGGCCGGATTTTGCACAATGCATATGGTGTGCTCTATGATCTTCCGATCAGCCATCCCGAGCGTGTCACAGTTGATCTCAGACATGAAGTCGATGGGCATGCCATTCCTGTCTATGATGAAGATGGATTCCGTGTTAGGCGACGCATATGGGCCGAAAATCGATATGAGGACTCTGGTGCGCTCGTCGATCTTCGAAAAGTAGAAACTCTGTTCCCTCCGGATGAGAATGGACGTACAACATACCATGCATATCCATTGGCATTCACGAAATTCTATGGCAATGTTCAATCTCATCGAACCCTGCAGCAAACCGACATGCTTCTCCAACAGATTAATGCAGAAATCACTCCAGAGGCAGATGCTGAACAGGAGCTCCAAGGGGACCCCATCGTTCATGGTATAGGATGTCAGATTTATAATGCAATCTCGCATCGAGTCCGAGCCCAGGCACGATTCCATTATGTACAGCTTGGTCTGGCCACGTCTGTATTCGCAGGAACGACAGCCAACACGGAGTCCACCAAGAGGAAGTTTGCCCAGCGAAAGAGGCATTGCGATATTCAGCTCCCCCATCAACAGTATGCAAATACAGTGTATGGAGAAGACCAGCCACAATGTCTGCGTGTCGAACAGACGTATACAGTGGACATCCATAGGATGAGAGATGAACAGAGAAATGGCACGTAAGTGGTATACTGTTATGATATGTCGATCTTCTTGGACTATTCTTATGGTGTCACCAGGACGATTTATTCAGAAATTATAGCCAAGATGTGTCGCTACATGTCTCATCCGTCGATTATGGATCGTTTGAAAGAGTGCGTCCAGCCGTTTGAACCAGAGGTATGTATCGCACATATGAATGTGATGATATGTTATTAATCTAACGGTTGATTGGTTGATACGATGATAGGTTATTCCGAATCTCATGAACTGGTTGACCTATCCGCTCACCTGTCTCATTGAAGTACTATGGAAGCAACATAAGAATAATCTGCAAATCGGCCAAGAGATCGATCCATACCATGTCGAGTTCATGTCTGTTCTCGAGCGCACATTGAATTATGCCCACACCGGATCGGGTAAAGTTTTCGTCAAAGGTCTAATGAACCCATTCTTCTTATCATATGGCGTGTTGCACGATGGAATGCCCTGTCTGAACACTATGCTTGTGGACTTCTCCAAGCTTGCCATGGACGTCATACAGATCAATACGCCATACTGGCCGAGATCCATGGACAAGAAACGACCTTTGATGGGATCACGACGTGTCCAGGAAATGACCTATGGTCCGCTTCATGCCAAGGTGAGTTGTTTCTTCATCGACATCGTATTAGCCTTCTATTTTCTATGGCACTCATACATCAACACATATGTTGCTTTCACCCGCACTTCGACATGTATGTCGTATTGCGGGTGGGACAAGCATAATAATTATGTGGTTGATTGATGAAATGGACAGCGAGCATGCCATATATATATCAACTACACCCGCAATACGACACATGTGTCAGTGTGCGGGTATAACACTTTATTATTTTCTCTGTTGTCAAGATAGAATTATTTCATACCATGTGCTGATCTATTCATTCTAGCAATTCGAAGCAAGATTCATTATTGTGGATGCAGTGGATCACTATTCGCCTGCATCTTCATTTAGAGGTGGTGACAGGGAAGATCCCGCTAGGTATACAAGAGACCTCGTCAACCACATATTGGAGACCGCAATGATCATTTATGTCGAGGACGTCAAGACTTTCATGGCCGAAGCTATATATGCCGAGATCAGACCATTGGCAGACTGTGATGACTATGGTGCCCGGTCGATTGCCCGCCAAAGACGAATAGCTCTCAAGGCTTGGTTGAAATCCCCATCCCCTCTTTCATACGACCACTCCACTCTCACCGATCTTCTGTTAGCAACTGGCCATAGGCATCGTCAGGATGACACACAATTCTCTCTGGATGCTCCTGCTGGTGGTGGAAAGCCACTTTCTTTCCTAGCCAATACCATCATCGATGGCGCAAGGAAAAAAAAACCAACACCTCCTTTCATCAAACAAGGCATGTTCATGCAGACCATGCAGGCCGCCCTAGATATCTTGGAGAGAATGGCCGTCAGACGCTTTCAATGGACCAACATCATGATTGATGACGATGGATTCAAAGATGCTCTCCTCGACGTCATAAAGAAGATGCAATTCAGCCATGTACCTTGGTCAAAGTCTCCACACACTGGCCCTACTCGTGGCAGACCCTCTACTCAGATTGTTCATACCATATGGCTTCCTCTTGGTGAAGTAGAGGCATACAAGATCAATCCTCCCGTCGAAATTCTCAGCGTGACACAAACACGCAACTTGCAGGCAATCCAATCCTCGCAACGTATTGGCCAGCAGGATGCTATCACCCCATGGTCAGCCCTCACCCATCGCATCACGCACTTTCACAAAGTCTTGCACAAGCGGTGCTTGCCTCAGGAATGGTCTATTCGCCATGCATCTATCAAGTCTGGAGAGACGTCTCTCACGCAACAAGCATATGCCTGGGTCTCAACAAATTACAATCCTGAAAGAAAGCCACTCCATGCACTTGCTATGTTCATCGCTTTGATTTTCACCGGCATGCTGCCACAGGTGTATGCTCCAGAACACCATCCAAGAATGAGCGGCACTACCATGAACGAGATAGAAACCTACTTTGCCAATATCGACTGGTGTTGCAAAAATAGAAAAGGAGCAGTCGAAGAAGCACCATTTATCACCATGGTCTCGACGTTCATCATCGTCATGCTCGATCAGGATTGCCCTTTTTCTCATCTCGTAAACAAGCAACATCAGCCTTCACATGGGTCATCCTCTACCGACCTTACCAATAGACAGCTCAATGAGCTCAAGATCTTCTTTAGCAAGCACAGTTAGTTTTCTGTCTAATCTGACTCCCAATTTTACTGTGCTAATACTCCATGTTTCCGTCTGTCTATTGTGTGCATAGCTGCCAAAGGTCTCACATTGACGAACATATTCCTCCGATTCAGACTCGCACAACCAAAAACGCATCGTGTCATGAGGGGCGCAAGGTGGAACATTGACCTTGTTGCAAAGGACTCTGATACCTTCTCTGCGATGTGGGCATCGGTCAAGGAATGTTTACTCTCAGATCAGGAATTTGGTTCTTATGACGCAGTGGTGGAGCTTGCTGGAGAGAAAACTGCCAAGTTGTTGTGTAAAAAGGAGTGGGTCCGTACTAGAGGCACTCTGATCCCTTCTAGAACACCGTTCACGATTGCTGCCACATCATCTTCAAGAACGTCACTTGGCAAGCGCAGACAATCTCCAATCGAAGATGCTGCATCTAGTGACGACTTGTTCATCATCCACAATGCTGAAGAAGGTGACAATTTAGCTGGGCCTTCATCCCGAATCCGCAGACGCATCTCTTAGTCAAATGCTTTCTACATGTATACCATATTCATTCTATACAGTCACCAATAGACACATAAAGTGAAATATCTTTGTAAGAACATACACGTACTTTGCTAATATATATTGTTATACGGACAACATGCTGAATACCCGCACACGGACAGTAGTGTCGATGTGCGGGTATTTTGGTTCAATGCAAAACATAATGTCCATAAAGAACATACATAATATAAATACCCGCACATGGACAGTAGTGTCGATGTGCGGGTATTTTGGTTCAATGTAAATACAATGTCCATAAAGAACATACATAATATAAATACCCGCACATCGACACTACTGTCCGTGTGCGGGTATTCAGCATGTTGTCCGTATAACAATATATATTAGCAAAGTACGTGTATGTTCTTACAAAGATATTTCACTTTATGTTGATTTCTATACATGGAAGAAGAAAACACAGTTGTTGTATGCCAGGACAACAGAATATATAATATTTACACTGAACTAAAAATACCCGCACATCGACACTACTGTCCGTGTGCGGGTATTGTTCGTTTCTATACAAGAAATGGTCCATCATAGTCATTCTACCTCAATCAGGCAGCAGAATGAGATGCATATTAGAATAATTATGGTATACATTTAGATAGCATTTTACCAAATGAAATATCCATACACACTTACATTATTGTTAGTACAGTCAGCTCCCACATAACACATACCTCTCAGGACATGGCCCAAACTATCAAAGACTTAAGGCAGAACAGGTGGGAAACAAAAACTCTTCCGACATTTATTTCAGCTCTCTGGCTTCAACCTCAAAAACCACATGGATTTCAGTCTCCGCACAATTTTTACAGGTGAGTCGCATTACATAATTTCATTCACTGCCTGAATAGTACAGCCACTGTGGGCTTGAGAGATGGAGTCTGAGAGCTGAACATACTGATGACAACAAAGATGAGGACATCGCAACGGCATGCCGTCATCACCATGCTGATGACAGAGACAAGGACAAGGATAGTGAGGACCCCATGGTAAGCCCACCACCACTGTCACCATGCTGACAACAATGAGGGTGAAGGCATCACAATGGCATGCCATCACCACCATGCTGACAATGATGACGATGACTACAGCGGGGACGGTAAGCACAGCAAACCTACCACCACCTTTATCATGCTGACAACAACGAGAGCAATGGCATTGCAATAACAGCTTTAATCCTTCTAGACATACTTTATATCCACTTCTGATGCTGTTCCATAGCATTCTTCCCTTATTCCTCTGCCATTCTATTTCATAGTTAATAAACTCCTTTTAAAATAGGAGAGGGGTCTTTTGAGATGATTTCAGGTATATTCAATAGGATTAAGATCTGAAGACTATGCAGACCAATTAGTGTTACAGCTATATATTTTTCACCTTTGCTTAGCGCATATGAACACTTTCCTTTATCTTATCAAGGGAAAACCCGACTTAGACACTGTGCTAGACACAGGGGATCTACGGACCCTTCTAGATCAATGGGCTTCACTTTCACTCCTTCACATTCGCCCCATTGATCACAGCACGTATTTAATACATCGTGATCATCACAAACCTCACATCAGTCACCCCATCACTGTGATGTGATCCCTTATCTTTAATTACCGTTGACATCTTCCATTCTACCCACCCGCAGCAGATCAACAGCTGGCTACCTCATGTATCTATTAATCTCCGTTACAGGCCGACTCCTCATGTCGAACATGTTGGGTCTAGGGGATGGACTTATGTAGATACGTATCTAGATTGGTACACAACATGTATCTACACATAGAATAGTATATAAAGCGAGACTAGACGGAGCTCAGTCTCCAGTCTAGTTCTCTTGTTCTCTGCCTATAAAGTAGTATTAAAGACATCCCTCCTCTCGACGTCTATCTGATAGTGATTGCCTGCAAAGAACTTGTAGATGCAACACATGTCTTATGACATCAGGGATAGGAGTTGAGGGTTGTCTAAGTGAAGCTAGATCTGTTGCTGGGCTTAAAGTTTGTGATGAGGGTATAGGGTCCCAGTAGTATGTGTGACCAGTGAATCTTAGATCTATGGCAATGACATCTATGTCTGTGCCATTTCCAAAACTTTCAGGGCAGAGATATTGTTCTAAGATTCTCCAAAACTCTTCTTCTGTGTATTACGAATTGATTTTGTGAAACTGACATTTTCGCATTTTCCTCATTATCTAATCTTATCTTCCCATGATCTTATCTAAGATCATTCCCTTCATTATTCCTTTACCTTCTTACCCGATTAGATAAGATATGATGTTACCATGACATCACTGATCTAGGTGCCTCACCTCATACACATTACTTTAATCCCCTTGCTCTAGACCTATCCTTTCACTATCACCCTTCCATTCCTTTCATATTTGCCTCACTTTAGCCAGCATGTACACTGCCCTACTCCACCATTACATCATACCCTATACCTCTACTCTTCACCCAGCTGACTTAGAACATTGTATCTCCTACTGTACCATAGTATATAAAATACAGGGAACACTTGGGGATACTTCCCTAAGTTGTTCCACCTGTTTTCATCCTACTCTTGCCCAAGAAGATCCAGCCCTTCTTGTGAACGTAACGTCACAACAAGCCGTCGCCTCATCTATCACCTGATATCTGAGCAACTTCGAGAGTTCCTTCCTACGTCCCCTATTCATATTATTCATCTTCCCTCAGACTGATTAAAGATTCCTATCTCACTCCTTGATTAGATAGAGATCTCGTTCAGCCTCCCTCACTTCAGTTCTCACGAAGAGAGTAGTCGCTTCACTGTGACTGCTGGGTCTGGCCAGTCGTTGGGGTCTTCTTCACTCCTTGTGCTTGCTCTAGGTAGCAAGATCTCCCTGGGCTCTACTTTAACTATGGATTCTGCTAGGGCTATGGGTACGTCTGCTAATTTCCAAGGGTTGGTCTGGTTGACCCGAGAGGTATATGCTGTGAAAGGAAGAAGGGATTGGTGAAAAGAGATAGGCACTAAGCATGCACTTTTTGTTAGTGTATGCTAGATGCCCCTGCTGGACATGCTCACTTGCTTAGAGCCTGTGGTAGTGAAGTGGGAGGCTAGTATGCATCTGCTGATTCAAGTGGTTGGATACAAAGATAATGGACAGTCTAGTTCTAGTGTTGCATCTACAAGTCTTTGCAGGCAACCACTTGGATACTAGGCATCGACAGGAGTATTTCTTAAGAGACTACTTGTAGAAGATGATTAAGAGAACTAGACTGGAGACTGAGCTCCGTCCAGTCTCTCTTTATATACTATCCTATATGTAGATATATGTTGTGTACCAATCTAGATATGTATCTACATTAGTCCATCCCCTAGACCTAACATGATCAACATGAGGAGTTGGTCTGTAGTGGAGATTAATAAGTACATGAGTATTCCAGCCATTGATCTGCTACAGGTTGGTGGAATGGAAGGTATCAACAGTAATTAAAGATAAGGGATCACATCATAGTGATGGAGGTGACTGTTGTGAGGTCTGTGATGATTACAATGTATTAAATATGTCCTGTGATCATGTGGGGCGAAAGGTGAAGAACTGAAAGTGAAGCCCACAGATCTAGAAGAGTCTGTAGATCCCCTGTGTCTAGCACAGTGTCTATGTCAGGTTTTCCCTTGATAAGATAGGAGAGCGTCTATATGTGCAAAGTAAAGGATGAAAAATATATAGCTGTAACATACATCAGGCCTTTCTGGTAAATTAACACAGTATAGGACATCTCATGTCATAAGTGATGATTGAGATGGTGACACTGGTGAAATTCTGTATGCTGGGGGCAAAGGGCAAATCATGTGGTGGAATTGACCAGGAGGAATGCAGTGTGGGGTAGCAATACTGCCATCCCACTGTGCATATGGCATTGC
>JBBPTX010001334.1:0-10836 GCA_038094595.1 Pulveroboletus aff. annulatus
ATTACCTCAGTATATTATTGTATGCTATAATATGAATCAATTTATGCTTAAATTTATTTTATATATCTTTAAAAAGGTGGTAAGATTCCACACAGTTAAAGTATGGCTTTAGTGGTGTCTAAGTAAGGCTTAGTGAAATTTGAGGACAGGAAAGTGCCACTAACCTAACCAGGACAAGCAATAAAGCAAGCAGCAGAGTGGTAGATACTAGAGCAGCCTATAGTTAAGCTTCAGACTAAGGTACTGGCAAGTCTATAGCCAACTTGAAGTTGTTAGAGGTACTCTATGCATGTTAGTCATAACTATTTCTAAAATATTAAGCTTATCATTGGTTTGTAGACTGAAGGAAGGAAATAAGGTGATAGTGAAGAATTTATAGATGGCATTGGTATATTCTCAAAATTGAATTCACCTGATGATTGTATTTTAATACTTATTATGATATGTGATGCTAGACAAAATGTCCCCTTATTATTATTATTATTTATTCATATTTATTAAGGCTATCTGATATCAAAGTATCAATAAGTTTGACAAGTTTAAGCTAAATTCCATCAATATAATGTATTTTTAATCAAATCTTTCTTCTTCAGTTATATCTGTTAAATAGCTGTCTAGCATAACAAAATATCAAGACTTTCTGAGTCCACTTTAGGCAAGCTGTGGGCTTATATGCTAGATCCTTTATCTATCTACCAGATGCTAGCAACTGGAATAGTTAAGAATAATATTATCTTTCTTCTTAAACTAATAAATTAGTAGGCAAAAACTACCTTGGCAGTCATTTTCTTTGCTTGATAGATTCAAAGGAATATTAATGGATTTAACTTGAACTTACTCTATTGTATTGTTGTATACTATAATATGAATTAATTTATGCTGAAATTCATGCCATGAATATTTCCAATAAATAAGTTTAATTATCATAATATATAATATCTTATCTTTTATAAAATGACCTTAGAAGCTAATAGAAATATATACATTATATTATGGAAATGAAAAAATTCCTTGCAATTAAAGTATGACTTTAGTTATGTTCAAATAAAGTTTAGTAAAATCTAAAAATAGAGAAGTGTCATTACTTATAATCTAAATTAATAGACATTACTAGCAAGATGATTGATGAGGTGGATAGCAAGGCAAGAAGTAAAGTAGTAGATATTAAAGTAGTCTATGACTGAGTTTTAGATTAAGGCATTAACAAGTTTTTAAAATTGTTAAAAATACTCTATATATGTTAATTATAATTACTTCTAAATGGATTAGTAACTTTAACTTATTATTAATTTGTAGATTGGTAAGAATAAATAAAATAATAAAAAGGATTTTATAAATAATATTAATAGATTCTTAAAATTAAAATTAGCTAGTGATTGCAATCTAATATTCATTATAAAGTATAATTCTGAATAAAATATCTCTTTTGATATTAATACTATTTATTTATATTTATTAAGATAATTAAATATTCTAGAGTTTTAACTATATAGCATTAGATTGTCATATTTAATTAGTGAAAATAAATCATATGAAAATAAAAAAAATCAAATTTACCCATCAAGAAAAAAAACTTGATACTTGACAAAAAAAAAGTTTGACAATAAAGGCCTAATAACAACATGCATCACTACTTCAATATGCTACACACATGCCCAGTGGTCATAATGAAAACAACTTTAGTCCACAACACTACACAACAATGTGTTACATATGGTCATATATATAGTTATGTATAGATCTACAAGGGCCTAGAGCCTAGCAGAGTCAAGAAGTTAGAGATCATTATTGAGAATATTAACAAGTCAGGGTAACTAGCCAGGGGAATGCTAGGTCAAGGGGGTTACCATCAAGGATAACCTATACCTAGTTTGGCAGTAGGGCCAAAAGTTTGATGAAAAACAAAGGCAAAGAGGCTAAATATGAAGTGTTTACTTAATGGTAGAATGAAGATATGAGAAGTAAAGATGATGGATCACTAGCACTAACTAGGCAGGTAGTTGTAGGTAGAACTAGATTAAGGAAGAGGAGTATAAGGCTCAGTTGATGAGTTTATATAGTAAAGGGAGACCCATTGAGACTAGCATGAGAACCACCTAAGGGCCAGCATGGAAACAGCAATAGAATGTGAAAGAACATTAACAAATCATGTATTATGATTCATCTGCAGGGTGTATGCTTTTTCCTTTTTTTCTTTCTTTAACTAAGTTTTTCTGTTTTTCACACTGAACTCCATATATTCCACATTATTCTACAACCTTCCAATCCTCTCATCAGCATGCCAATCCATCACTATGTAGATACTCTTCATCTTCTGCTCTTCTCATGCTATATGTTATGCATGGCCGGGGATGTGGTCGCGCATAGATCTACTAATGCCTAGTAGGGTCGAGAGAATCGGTCGTTTGTATCAACAACGATGTGGGGTCAGCCGTTGGGATGCTGGGTCAAAGTACCGCCAAGGGTTCTGACGGGTCTAGAGGAATATCGTTGTCTAGCTTGACGAATGATTCGAGAGGTTCTTGGATGGAGACACACGAAGGTGGTGGAGCCAAGTGTGAGGCGTTCACTTAATAGTAGAATGAAGACTGAGGAGTAAAAGCGGTAGATTGCTCAGTGCTATCTAGGCGGCAAACCATAGGTAGAACTAAGCTAGGGAGAAAGCAACAAGGCCCTGTTGAAGGGTTTATATAGTAGAGTGAAAGTTGTGACAGTTACGTGTCACAATGGTTAAGGGCCGGCGTAGGAAGCGGCGTTAGAAATAGAAAACCAATGGCGAAACTACACATGAGAAGAGACGTTAAGGGCTGGCACATATGGCGTGAGAAGATCAGAAAGAAGGAGAGTACCTGCGCAGTGAGGGATAAGCATGCTTACGAGATGAATGGAATGTCAGAGAACGACATGGAAGGAAGGAGGTAAAGCGTGTGAAATGGAAAGTATTAGTCCGAAAGAGAAAGTAAAGAAAAAGTGTTCGTCCTACGAGCAAATCGTAACACTGTATGCATTGGCCTTTAATGTTTTACTCTCATACATGGCTTCTTTATTATTCTTTTACATTCCACCATAGCTTCCATGTCTGCCCTCAGATGGTTCTTATGCTAGCCCTCAATGGGTCATCTATCACTATATAAACTTGTCAACTGAGCTTTATGCTCCTCTTCTTTAACCTAGTTCTATCTATGGCTTCTGTCTAGTTAGTGCTAGCAATCCATTGGCTTTTACTTCCTTAGTCATTGTTTCACTATTAAGTGAATGCTTCACACTTGACTCTCAAAGCCTACACATGTCTCCTGTTGCATCTACAAGTCTTTGCAGGCAACCACTTGGATACTAGGCGTCAAGAGGAGTGTTTCTTAGGGTACTACTTGTAGGAGAGAATCAAGAGAACTAGACTGGAGATTGAGCTCCATCCAGTCTTGCTTTATATACTACTCTATGTGTAGATATATGTTGTGTATCGATCTAGATACATATCTACATAAGTCCATCCCCTAGGCCCAACATGATTGACATAAGGAGTCGGCCTGTAACAGAGATTAATATATACATGAGGTTGCCAGCCATTGATCTGCTGCGGGTGGATAGAATGGAAGGTGTCAATGGTAATTAAAGATAAGGGATCACATCACAGTGATGGGGTGACTGATGTGAGGTTTGTGTTACGATTCATTGTGCCCAAGGCACGGACTCCTCTTTTCTTTCCCTTTACCCGTGCGTACGCTCACTCTTCCGCTCTTCTTCAGTTGCCCATGCCAACCCTTTACCCTGGTTCCTCAGCTCTCCGAGGCATCTCTCACGTATGTCATCTTACCTATGTGATCTTGTGCACTTATCTCCCTCATGTTGCCTTATCGCACATGTGCTTCACCTTCTCTTGCTGCATGCACCTGCACATTGCGTCTCACTCTCATACGTGGATTCTATCACATTCTCCCTTGTTCCTTCACATTCTACCACCGCTTCCCATGCCAGCCCTTAACCCATACCCTTGATCCTGTGACGTTACAGTCACACGTCACCTTTCACTATATATACCAGTCAATCTGGCCTTATGCCTTTCTTCCCTAGCTTGAGCTTACCTATGTATCGGCCTAGTCCCCTACCTGATAGTCCAAGCGTTCCCCTTTGATCCCCCACCTCTACGAGTCCCAGTTCGACTCTTGAGTGAACTCTGTGCATCTGAGACACCCTCTTGATGTCCCTTCGAACCCCTCGGGCATCTCTACGTGCCGACACCGCCATTGTCCCACAATGGTTGAACCTTCAACCTAGCCCGACTAGGTTGACAGCAGGTCTACATGCGACCCTACCTGGGCCACACGTAACAGTTTGTGATGATCACAATGTATTAAATATGTGTTGTGATCAGTGGGGCGAAAGGTGAAAAGCTGAAGGTGAAGCCCACTGATCTAGAAGAGCCCGTAGATCCTCTGTGTCTAGCACAGTGTCTAGGTCAGGTTTTCCCTTGATAATGAAAATGTTCATATACGCGAGGTAAAGGATAAAAAATATATAGCTGTAACATCTTCCATTGAACCCCTTGATCCTACTGCCAAGCTAGGCATAGGTTACCCCTGATCTGTTGCTACCCCTTGACGGTACCCTTGAACTAGCAACCCCATAGCTGATTACCTTGATTTATTGATATTCCAATGACGACACCCTCAACTCATCAACCCCTGCTAGGTCCTAGGCATAGTAGATCTATGCATGATCTTACCCAAGGCCATGCATAACACCATGCATGGGAGTGAGACATTAAGGGCTGGCATATATGGCATAAGAAGAGCAGAAGAAAAAGAGTACCTACATAATGGTGGATAAGCATGCTGATGAGATGGATGAAATGTTATAGAATGACATGGAATGTATGAAGTTCAGCATAAGAAATGGAAAGACTAGTTCAAGAGAGAAAGAGAAGAAAAAGCATATACTTTGCAGATGAATCATATAGTGAGCAACAAAACTGAGTCAATATTTACTACATTTGATCCATTCAGTGAATATTGAGTGAACCATTGATGTTAGACTCTTAAACCCAGGTATCATTAGAAAGCCATTATTCAGAGCTTTCTAATGATATATACATGTCTTATGTAATTCTTATTGTATGTGAAGATATGAGTCAATTAATACAAGATACTTATTGATATAGTTTTGTTGCTAGTATATAGATGGTATAATATAATAGGAGGTATATCCACTTTGGCCTTGTTCACCTCAGCAATCCTTCTGGGCATGCTCTCAATTAATGCTCTACACTCTGCAGCCTTAATCTTGTCCCATTCTATCTGAATTCTCTTTCAAAGCTCTATAATTCCCTTAGATGGCCTGCAAGCCTTTTCTTGAGTAGAAACTAAAGATATTCAATGGGACTGGGATCTGGTGACTGGGGAGATTATCTTATAACCTCACATCCATGATCATTAAACCAGTTTTTGGCCTTCTTGCTAGTATATTTGGAATTATTATTCTACTGAAAAATGATGTCTTCAGGAGTTTGACCATAATAGTTCAGAGTTTGCTGAAGCTCCTCCAAAATCTGTATATAAAGATTAGCATCTATCTTACCATCAATTTTATAATCCAATCCAACACCATCTCAAGTTATACATCCCCACATCATCAAAGATCCACCACCAAACTTCTATGTACCCTATACCAGTCTATCACTGAGGTCCTCTTCTTCATTTTTCCACATCCACTTTCTACCATCTGATCCCAAGTAATTGATCTTGATCTCATCTGATCATATAACATGTTTCCAATCATCCAAAGTCTAGTTATGATGACTTAAAGCAAAATCCATATGCTTGTTATAGCTATATATTTTTCCACCTTTACTTTGTGCATATGGATGCTCTCTTTATCTTATCAAGGGAAAACCTGACCTAGACACAGGGGATCTATGGGCCCTTCTAGATCAGTGGGCTTCACCTTCAGCTCTTCACATTTCGCTCCACTGATCATCGCACGTATTTAATACATTGTGATCATCACAGACCTCACATCAGTCACCTCATCACTGTGATGTGATCCCTTATCTTTAATTACCATTGACATCTTCCATTCTACCCACCCACAGCAAATCAATGGCTGGTAACCTCATGTATCTATTAATCTCTGTTACAGGCCGACTCCTTATGTCGATCATGTTAGGCCTAGGGGATGGACTTATGTAGATATGTATCTAGATCGGTACACAACATGTATCTACACTTAGAATAGTATATAAAGCAAGGCTGGATGGAGCTCAGTCTCCAGTCTAGTTCTCTTGTCTCCTGCCTACAAAGCATCTCTTCAAAAGTATCTCTCGACGTCTATAAGATAGTGATTGCCTGCAGAACTTGTAGTCGCAACACTAGAACTAGACTATCTATAAATCTTCACCCTTTCACTATTACCAATGACAGCAAACGTGTCTAGTCTCCCACTTAGCCACCCATCGACTTCAGAAAGTGAGCGCGTTCTTAGAGGCTACTAGGATACGCTAAAGGAGCAGCTATCTAGTGCCTATTTCTTTTCACCGATCTCTTCTCCCCTTCGCAGCCTATGCTCCTTGGGTCAATCAGCAGAACCCCTGGAAACCAGTAGACGCACCACCAGTAGCTTTAGTAGAACCCGTAGTTAAAGAGGAGTCCAGGGAGAACTCACTAGCCGGAGCGAGCACAGAGAGTGAAAAAGACCCCAACGACTGGCCAGAGCCAGCAGTCACCAAGGAAGAGTTTTGGAGGATTCTAGAACAGGATCTTCAACCCGAGAGCTTTGGTAACAGTGCAGAAGTCAACGTTATCGCCACCGATCTAAGATTCACTGGGGATACCTATTATTGGAACCCCACACCTTCTTATCACACCCTAAGCCCAGCAACAGACCTTGCCTCACTTAGATACCCCACCACCCCTATCCCTAACGTCATCAGGCCAGACTCTTTTGCTTGGCCAATCACACCACGTAACATCCGCCTAAACGCAACCTTAGGTGCAGCACAGGCAGAGAGAGAGATACAGTGGCTCAAAAAAGTGTCCCAATGTTGGGGCATTTTGAAGAGATTGCTTTATTACTAGAAAGGAAAAAAGAATCATGTTAAGGTCTTGCAGGATAAAAGAATGTACTTGCTCTTGGCTGTCTAAAAATACTTGGTTTACATAATTTGGTTGATATGGTATTGAGATATAGACATTTCAAAATGACATGTCATTGGGACACTTATTTGAGCATTATCTCAGATTTCAAATTCTAGTATTTAGTATATCCTTCTTTGGTCTTCATCACAGCCACCACCCTCCTAGACATTCTTTCTATCAATCTTTATACTCCTTAGTCTCAATCTTGCCCCAATTCTCCTTTAATATCCTCAAATTCCTTTTAGTGATGTTGCATACTTTTTAAGCATCTTTTCAGATTTTGTCAAAGATGTTCAATAGAGTTGATGTCTAGAGATTGTGCTAGCCAATCCAGAATGTTGATCTCATGAGAGTCAAGCCATTTCTAAGATGTTATAATGATATATTAAGGTTATTATCTTGTTAAAATATGATATTATCTTTAGAATTCTTAGAATTCTTCATGCTAGAAAGTAGATTATCTTTCAAAAGGAAGATACAGTGCTCTGCATTCATTCTACCTTCCAGCTCTGCTAGAATCCCCATATTATTCTCTTTTATACATCCTCAAACCATTAAGAAATCTCCTTTAAACTTTACTATCTCCTAAATCATCTTGTTTAGCAATGGCTTATCTACCCCTTTCCAGATATACACTCTTTCATCTAACCCAATTTTATTGATTTTAGTCTCATATGATCAAATCACACTTCTGTTGTCTAGTTCTAATGCTTAAAAGCAAATGCTAGCCTTTGTCTCCTATATTTGATAGTTGAAAGGGGCTTTTTCTTCTTGATTACAGCTTTCAAGGAAGCAGATTTGAACACATTGCAAGCAGCTTAAGAAGAGATGGATAAGGAGAGGGCAGAGTTGATGAGATGAACAGCTTGAATAGCATTTTCAGCTTTTCCAGTGGTGATACTAGAGACTATTCTTCTTCTATCAGTAGAAGAAAGCATAAAAGAGCACTCCAATTTGATGTTCTTCTATTCTGAGAGCTATTTTTTGATGATCCTAGCTATGATAGACTTTCCTAGATCAATTTTGGAGGATATCTGACATGAAGAAAGATCAGATTCAGAGAGAAAGAGAATATTGATTTTGATAAAGATAAAAGTGAATTTTATATTGAAGTAGAGTTAGCTAGGTAAAATCATAGCTTCTATATCTCTTATTATTATATAACTTACATAAGTAGCCAGGGCCAAGGCATATTATCCATTAGAAGCTTATGTTATTCACTAAATAATAAATAATAGCATTATGGTCAAATAAGTGTCCCAATGATATGTCATTTTGAAATGGCTATATCTCAATACCATATCAACCAAATTATGTAAACGAAGTATTTTTAGAAAGCCAAGAGCAGGTATAGTCTTTCGTTCTATAGGATCTTGACATGATTCTTTTTTCCTTTCTAGTAATAAAGTAATCTCTTCAAAATGCTTCAACATTGGGACACTTTTTTGAGCCACGGTATATAAAGCGAGATTGGATGGAGCTCAGTCTCCAGTCTAGTTCTCTTGATTCTCACCTACAAGTAATATCTGAGAAACATTCCTCTTGATGCCTAGTATCCAAGTGGTTGCCTGCAAAGACTTGTAGATGCAACAGTACACTAGCCTAATCATCATCAACTTCCCTAGATTGTCAACTTGAGGTCCGTGAATGCCAAGTTGAAATACCACTTCATCTCTTACTACATCGTAGCCCATCTTATTTCAATACTCCTAGAGTCCCTCGACTATCATAACATCTACTGTTATGTGTGGCCGAGGGTATGGTCACGCATAGACCTACTAATGCCTAGTAGGGTCAAGGGAGTCAGTCATTTGTGTATACGACAACGTGAGGCCAGCCGTGGGGATGCTGGGTCAAAGGTACCATCTGGGATGTTGACGGGTTGAGAGAGTACCGCTGCCTAGCTTGACAGGCGGGTCAAAGGGGGTCAAGGTGAAGACACACGAGGGTGGGCAAGCCGTAGTGTGAAGCGCTCACTTAATGGTAGAGTGAAGACATGAGGAGTAAAGGTTCTAGATTGCCAGCACTAACTAGGTGACAAGCTGTAGGTAGAACTAAGCTAAGGAGAAGAGATGAGAGACTTCATTGAAGAGTTTATATAGTGAAGTGAAAAGCGTGACAGTTATGTGTCACAATGGTTAAAGGCCGGCGTGGGAAACGGCGTTAGAACAGAAAAGCCAATGGCAAAACCACGCATGAGAAGAAGACATTAAGGGCCGGTGCATGCAGCGTGAGAATATCAGAAGAAAAAAAAGGGTACCTGCGTGATGGAGGATAAGCACGCTTTTGAGATGTATGGAATGTCATAGAACGATGTGGAAGGAATGAGTTTAAGCATGAGAAACGAAAAGTATTAGTCCGAAAGAGAAAGCAGGGAAAAAGTGTTCGTCCTGCAAGCGAATTGTAACATTACCCCCTTAGTAACCTGAAGCTACAGCGAGGATTCCTTACAAGTCCCTAAAAGCAGGTCCTGGAGAGCCGGTGATGTTGGCATGGCTGACATCATCTAGTTTGTCTCCATCCTCATAGGGAGAGGGGGCGCGAGGTGAGGATGGCATGGGATGGTAGGACTGTTGAGAGGAAGAAGAGGACTGACGAGAGGTATGGTGAGAAGTGGCTCGGTGGACGATCTGTCCATTGCGGAACACAGCTTGGGGGCGGCGAGGAGTAGATGTGGAGGAGGACTGAGCATGGGGAGAGGTGAGGTGAGAGGCAAGGGGGCAAGAGGATCCAGGACAACGGGCAAGAGAGTGACCAGGTGCTTGTCGATGGCATCCCATACAGATGTACTGTCAACAGGACAGTTGGGTATGCCCGAGACAGTGGCACTGGAAGCACTGTTGGTTGAAATGAGGGTGTCCAGTATAAACATGATCTCTGCCATTTCGACCGGTCCACCAGTTGTTGAGAGTCTGCTGGTGAATAGGTGATCCGTCCTGCAAGACTTTGTTTCCAAGTTCTCGACCAGCGGTGGCTAGATCTCAGAAGTGGTTATTGATGTTGAGGAGGAAGGTGTCATAGCCCATCTGGAAGGTGTGGGAGTATAACTGGTATTGTGCGTGATAGATAAAGTCCTGCATAGTCCTGCTGAGAGTAGTGTGAGGGAATACCAGGCCAGAGCTGGAGACGAAGGCAGTGACATGGTTCAATTGCATCGCGGTTTCGAACCAAGTGAAGATAGGCGAGCCATCTGAAGAATAAACGCTAATAGGAACACGAAGGTGATCGTCAGACATAAGTGAGTGAAAACGAACATAATCCTCATTGGTAAACCGCTCTTCTCGAAGCCGGTTGGTGTGGTGATGAGCAGAAACATCTAAGGGAACCTGGGAATCCCATCCGGAATGGGCAATGAGGGAGTCCGAGCTGGGTGCATGGACACCTAAGAACGAGGGGGGTCTGGGAGAAGGTTCCTGATGGGGCGGAGGGGTATTGTTGCGACTACAATTTCTTGCAGGCAATCACTATCTAAACGTCGAGCGGAGAGACTATCTTATGAGAGGTGCTTTGTAGGCAGTGGACAAGAGAACTAGACTGGAGACTGAGCTCCGTCCAGTCTCGCTTTATATACTATTCTTCGTGTAGATACATGTTATGTACCGATCTAGATACGTATCTACATAAGTCCATCCCCTAGGCCCAACATGATCGACATGAGGAGTCGGCCTGTAACGGAGATTAATAGATACATGTGTTTACCAGCCGT
>JBBPTX010001335.1:0-10832 GCA_038094595.1 Pulveroboletus aff. annulatus
TGTTGGGCCTAGGGGATGGACTTATGTAGATACGTATCTAGATTGATACACAACATGTATCTACAAGTAAAATAGTATATAAAGCGAGACTGGATGGAGCTCAGTCTCCAGTCTAGTTCTCTTGTCCACTGCCTACAAAGCACCCTCCCATAAGATAGTCTCTCCGCTCGACGTTTAGATAGTGATTGCCTGCAAGAAATTGTAGTCGCAACACATTGTAGATTGCGACTTTGGATAATGTTGTCCTTATCTGCTCCAGGGATATCATAGTTATCCCTTTGTTATCATCTTCTATTCCTTGTGCATGATCTTCTCTTCTAGAGAGACCATCTGCTTTCACATTGGACAATCCTGATTTGTACATAAAGGTGTAGTTAAATCTGGATAAGTATTGTGCCCATCTGGCTTGTCTCCTTGACAGATCTTGCACTTTCATGAAGTACTGGAGGTTCGCGTGATCATTCCATACTTCAAATGGATGTTCTGTTCCTTCTAAATAGTGGCGCCATTGCTCTAGCGCTCTAATGATGCTTAACATCTCTTTATCAGCAATAGAATAGTTTCTTTCTTTGGGTGACATCAAGTGTGAGCTGAATGCAACTGGATGCTATTTGTCTTCTTTTAATATAGATAGTACTGCTCCTGTTGTGTAATCAGAGGCATCTGTCTCTGGGCAGAATTTACAATCAATGTCTGGATAGGCAAGAATAGGAGCCATAATAAATCATTCTTTTAACTTGTCAAAAGCGTCCTGTTGTTGGGAATCCCATTTCCAAGAGACATCTTTCTTTAGGAGGTCATTCAGAGGCCTAGCGACTTGCACATATCCTTCAATGAAGTGATGATAGTAGTTGGCAAGACTGAGAAAGCTTCACACCCCTTTTACATTGGTAGGTGCTGGCTAATCTAAGATGGCATCAACCTTCTTTCAATTCATCTTGATCTCATCTTGTCCTACAACCATCCTCAAATAATCGACTTCTTTCTTAAAGAAGTGACACTTCTCTGGTTTGACAAAGAGATCATTCTCTTCGAGACTCTTTAGTACTTTTTTAATGATTTCTGTGTGTTCTTGCTCATTGTCTGTTTTAGTGAATATCATGATGTCATTGATGTAAACCACCATGACATCTTCCATGTCTGCAAATAATTCATTCATCATTGTTTGAAAGGTGGCTGGGGAATTGCACAATCCAAAGAATATGACCAGGGGTTTGAAGGTCCCTTTATGTGTGACAAATGCTGCTTTTCATTCATCACCTTCTTTGATGTGTACATTGATGTATCCCCATTTGAGGCCCAATGTAGTGAACAGCTTAGCTCCTTTTAATCAATCTATGAGTTGTGAAATGAGAGGAAGTGGATAGTTATTTTGCACTGTCTGTGAGTTTAGATAGCGATAGTCTTGTACCATGCATTTTCATCCATCTTTCTTTGGCACAAAGAAGACTGGTGATGTTTGAGGAGATTTAGAAGGCCTGATATATCCTTTGGATGACTGATCTTCTAGCCAGTCTGATACTTCCTTTTGTTCATCTGTGCTCAGGGGTATAAGTCTTCCTTTCTTTGGCTAAAAGTTTTCTTTAAGGTCTATGGCATGATTTTAAGATTTTCATGTGGGTATTCTGGTTGATGCCTTCGCTTTGAATACTTTAAGATGCTCGTGGTAGCATTTTGGTACTAGTTCTGCAGTGGGCTTCTTTTAATCCATGAGGGACTTAAGCTTTTCATCTACTGCTTGGCCTATTCTAATATTTCATTCTTGTTTTCGTTTTATTCCTTTTCTAGTGTTTTTATTGTTTCATAGACTTTGTATTGAGCTTCCTGCTCTTCTTTTTCTAATAGCCTGAAATAGACACTTTTATCTCTAAGCTCCCAACATTCTTTTCCACAACTTCTTAATCTGATTTCCCCAGTCTTCCAATTGATATCTGGGTTACGCTTCTTTAACCAAGAGTAGTCAATTACTGTTACACGTGGCTTGAGCAAAGTCACACATAGACCTACTAACACCTAGTAGGGTTGAAGGTTCAGTCATTCGTATATACGATGACGTAGGGCCAGCTGTGGGGATGCTGGGTCAAGAGGTACCATCTAGGATGTAGACAAGTCAGAGATTACCGCTGCCTAGCTTGACAAGCAGGTGAAGGGGGTCTAGAGTTCTGAGACACACTAAGGCGATATGCTGAGTGTGAAGCATTCACTTAATAGTAGAATGAAGACTGAGGAGTAAAGGCAGGTGGATAGTTAGTGCTATCTAGACAACAAGCCGTAGGTAGAACTAAGCTAAGGAAAAGAGGCGAAAGGCCCTATTGGAGGGTTTATATAGTGAAATAGAAATGTGACAGTTACGTGTCACAAAGGTTAAGGGCCAGCATGGGAAACAGCATTAGAAATAGAGAGAATAATAGAGAAACCACGTGTGAGAAGGAAATGTTAAGAGCTGGCACATTCGGCGTGAGAAGAGCAGAAGAGAAACGAGTACCTGCACGGTGAAGGATAAGCATGCTTATGAGGTATATGGAATGTCATAGAATAACATGGAAGGATGTGAGTTAAGTGTGTGAAAGTAAACGATTAGTTTGAAGAGAAAGAAAAGAAAAAGTATTCGTCCTGTGAGCAAATCATAACATTACCCCCTTAGTAACCCGAAGCTATGGCGAGGATTCCTTACAAGTCCCTGAAGGTGGGTCCCAGGGAGCCAGTGATGTTTGCATAACCGACATCATCTAATTTATCTCCATCCTCATAAGGTGAGGGAGTGCAGGGGGAAGATGGCGCTTGGTGATAGAAATTTTGGGAGGAGGAGGACGACTGACAAGAGGTACGGTGGGGTGTAGCTCAATGGACGACTTGTCCATTATAGAATGCAACCTGGAGGCGGCGGGGAGTGAATGTGAATGAGGATGGGATGCAAGGTGAGGTGAGGTGAGATGCGAGAGGGTGAGGGGTTCCTGGACAGCAGGTGAGAGAATGACCAGGTGCTCGTCAGAGGCACCCTGTGCAGACATGCTGCTGACAGGATAGCTGGGTATGCCCGAGACAATTGCACTGGAAACATCATTGGTTAAAACGAGGATGTCCAGGGTAGACACGGTCTCTGCCGTTTCAACCAGTCCACCAGTTATTAAGTATTTGCCTATGAATAGGCAATCTGTCTCTCAGGACTTCGTTTCCAAGTCCTTGACCCATGGTGGCGAAATCTTGGAAGTGGTTATCGACGTCAAGAAGAAAGATATTGTAGCCCATCTGAAAGGCATGAGAGTACAACTGATAGCACGCATGGTAGATGAAGTCCTGCATAGTCCTGCCGAGGATGGTGTGAGGAAAGATCGGCCCGAAGCCGGAGATGAAGGCAGTGATGTGATTTAATTGCATTGTGGTTTCAAACCAAGTGAAAATAGGAGAGCCGTTGGAAGAGTAAACACTAATGGGAACACGAAGACAATCAGACATAAGTGAGTGGAAGCGAACATAATTCTCATCGGTAAAATGCTCTTCTCGGAGCCAGTTGGTGTGTCGATGAGCAGAGATGTCCAAAGGGACCTGGGAATCCCATCCTGAGTGGGCAATCAAAGAGTCTGAGCTGGGTGCACAAACAAGTTGTGGGCAATGAATGCCTAGGAATGAGGAGGTCTGGGAGAAGGTTCTCCATGGGGTGGAGGTGTAAACGTTGGCGAGGATTGGATCCTGCCAGAGATAGGAGAGATGTTACAGCTATATATTTTTCATCTTTACTTTGCACATACAGATGCTTCCTTTATCTTATCAAAGGGAAAACCCAACCTAGACACTGTGCCAGACACAGGGGATCTACGGGCCCTTCCAGATCAGTGGGCTTCACCTTCAGCTCTTCACCTTCGCCCCACTGATCACCGCATGTATTTAATACATTGTGATCATCACAGACCTCACATCAGTCACCCCATCACTGTGATGTGATCCCTTATCTTTAATTACCATTGACATCTTCCATTCCACCCACCCACAGCAGATCAACGGCTGGTAACCTCATGTATATATTAATCTCTGCTACAGGCCGACTCCTCATGTCGATCATGTTGAGCTTAGGGGATGGACTTTTGTAGATACGTATCTAGATTGGTACACAACATGTATCTACACGTAGAATAGTATATATAGAGAGACTGGACAGAGCTCAGTCTTCAGTCTAGTTCTTCTGTTCCACTGCCTACAAAGTACTTTTAAGAATCCACTTGACATCTAGACAAGTTGGTGATTGCCTACCACGATTGTAGTTGCAACACTAGAACTAGACTGTCTTACATTCTCATACCCAATCACCACAGAAAGCCGGACGTGTCTAGTCTCCTCACTTGTCCCCTCGCTTTCGCAAGTGAACGCATCCTCTCGTCACTAGAAGTAGTACTAAGGGCATCCTACTCAGTGCCTATCTCGTTTCACCGATCCTTACTCCCTCTCCTCGCCTACGTTCCTCGTGTGGACACGGCACAACCTTGGAAACTTACAGACATTCCAGTAGCCATAGGAGAACCAGTAGTAGTTAAAGTAGAAAGCAGGGAGCACTCGCTAGCAACAGTGAGCACAAGGAGTGAAGTCGACCCAAATGACTGGCCAGATGTTGCAGCCAGCGAAGAAGAATTCTGGAGATTGTTAGAACAGGATCTTCAACCAAGAAGCTTCGGTAACGGAGCAGACGTCGACATAATCGCCACCAACATAAGGTTCACAGGACATACATATTACTGGGACACCACACCGTCATCACGAACCCTAAGCCCTATCACAGACAACGCTTCGCTTTGCCACCCCACAACCTCTATCCCTAACGTCATCAGGAACCAAGAGCCAGACCCTTATGCATGGCCAACAGCCCAAAGAAACGTGCACCTAGAAGCAACCCTAGGAGTGTTACAACTCATCGTGCCTAGCACACAAGTACTCTTTTCTTTCTTTCTCTTGTCTCATACCGCATGTATGCTCACACTTCCGCTCTTCTTTGGTTGCCCATGCCAACCCCTCTACCCTTGTCCCTTGGTTCTCCAAGATGTCTCTCACGTACGTCATCCTGCCTACATGATCTTGTGCACTTATCTCCCTCATGCTGCCTTATCGCACACGTGCTTCTCCTTCTCTTGCCACATGCACCGGCACATTGTGTTTTACTCTCACATGTGGGTTCTATCACATTCTCCCTTGTTCTTTCACATTCTATTGCCACTTCCCACGCCGGCCCTTAACCCATACCCTTGACCCTGTGATGTTATGTCACACGTCACACTTCACTATATATACCAGTCGATCTGGCCTATGTAGCTCCCCACGCTTGTCTTCCCTATGGGTATCTTGTCACCTAAGAACCTAATAGACTTGCGCTCATCCTCCACATCTCTAAGAGTCCTGTTCTACTCTTGAGTGAACCTATCAGCGCTTGGGCATCTCACCCTTGCGTATCCTTAAAGAACCGTGCAACTTCAAGGTTGCCTCACCATCGTCTGCATCGACGACCAATCCCCCTGACCCGTTCACTGACAGGATACCCTATAGGGCTACGGCCGACCCTACCCAGGGCCAGTCATAACAAGGAGTGCAACGATTTGAGAGAGAAGCAAGTATAGCTAGAAGGCGATACAGAGAAGCCTTAGAAGAAGACAGAGACATAGCCCCTCACACGAAGAGACAGTGTTGCGAGTATCCACAAACGATCAGAAGGAACGATCGTTACAGTCAAGTACTGTTACAGCTATATATTTTTCATCTTTACTCTGCGCATAAGAATGCTTCCTTTATCTTATTACGGGAAAACCCAACATAGACACTATGCTAGACAACAGAGGATCTACAGGCCCTTCTAGATTAGTGGGCTTCACCTTCAGCTCTTCACCGTTCACCCCACTGATCACACACACACGTATTTAATACATTGTGATCATCACAGACCTCACATCAGTCACCCCATCACTGTGATGTGATCCCTTATCTTTAATTACCATTGACATCTTCCATTCCACCCACCCGCAGCAGATCAACGGCTGGTAACCTCATGTATATATTAATCTCCGTTACAGGCCGACTCCTCATGTCGATCATGTTGGGCCTAGAGGATGGACTTATGTAGATACGTATCGAGATTGGTACATAACATGTATCTACACATAGAATAGCATATAAGAATGAGACTGGACGGAGCTCAGTCTCCAGTCTAGTTCTCTTGTTCCCTCCTACAAGTTACACCTCAGATAGTTCTTCCACTCGACGTCTAAGAAGATAGTGATTGCCTGCAAAGCATTGTAGTCGCAACAACACATAACAGCATCACACTCCTCTCTGACACTATCTTCATCCACCTCATTGATTCCACCCTCTCCAACCACATTACCTCCACCTCTGCCTCTGATGACCTTGTTCTCCACAAACTACAGGAGATTGAGGGAACCCTTTCCCCTGTTGCTCGCTCCTGCCTCTCTAATTGGCAGTTTACTGATGGCATCCTCCAGTACCAAGGATGTGTCTATGTTCCTCCCAACTATGACCTTCACCATACTATTGTTGTCTGATGCTATGACCACAACTCTGCTGGCCATCCCAGTTATTTTAAAATTCACCAACTCATCACTAGTGAATTCTGGTGGCCCTGCCTTGCTTCTTTTGTTCACTCCTATGTTGATGGTTGTGCTGTGTGCCAGTGCAACAAGGCAAACACTCACCCTACCTCCCCCCCCCCTTATTTCTATTCCCTTCTCCTGCTTCCATCCTTTTCAATAGATCTCCTGTGATCTTATCACTGATCTCCTGCTATTTGGGGGTTTTGACTCCTTATTGGTCATGATGGATCATGGCCTTACTAAGGGGGTAATTCTTTGCCCTACCAAGAAGTCTATCACTGCCAAAGGCATAGCCACACTCTTTTTCCACAAAGTCTTCCTTCACTTTGGCCTCTACGGCAAAATCATCTCTGATCACAGCCCACAATTGACTTCCACCTTTGCTAAGGAGCTTGGACGACTCCTCAACTATGATCTTTCCCTCTCCATAGTGTATCACCCACAAACTGACAGTGAAACCAAACGTGTTAACCAGGAAGTTAAAATCTATCTCCACATCTACTGTGGAGATCACCCCTCTACTTGATCTGAACATATTTCCCACATGGAATTCACCCACAACCACTGACCCCACTTTGTCACTGGCAAATCCCTGTTTTACCTCATGATAGGATATGAACCTTGTGCCCTTCCCTTAGTGATCACTGAGATCAAAATCCCCACTGTTGAATCTCACCTCAAAGAGCTAACCACTCTACAAGATGAAGCCTTAGCATCCCATGAACTTGCACATCAAATCATGGTGTCCTGGTCTATGTTGAAATTCGTACCCTTTGAGAAAGGATAACGAGTTTGGCTTGAGGCCTGAAATCTTAAAAGGTCTGTCCAAGACTCAAAGTTCACCACAAAACATGAAGGCCCCTTCATTATCTCTGACATCATTTCTCCTGTCTCCTATCACCTCCGACTTCCATAAACATGAAAAATCCACAACACATTCCATGCTTCTCTGTTATCACCTATTACGTGTGGCCTGGGTAGGGTTGCATGTAGACCTGCTGCTGACCTAGTCGGAGGTTTAACCATCAGTTATAGATGGCAGTGATGGCATGAAGGGGGTGCCCGAGGATGTGAGGGATGCCAAGAAGGTGTCTCAGACAAGCAGAGTTCACTCAAGAGTCGAACTGAAGACTCGTAGAGGTGTGGATCAAAGAGAAGGCTTGTATTACGAGGCAAGGGGCTAGGCCAATACATAGGTAAGATCAAGCTAAGGGAACGGCATATGGTCAGATCAACTGGTATTTATAGTGAAGAGTGATGGTGTGACCGTAATGTCACAGGATCAAGGGTATGGGTTAAGGGCCGGCGTGGGAAGCAGTGATAGAATGTGAAAGAACAAGGGAGAATGTGATAGAACCCATGTGAGAGAGTGAGACACAACGTGCCAGTGCATGCGGTGTAAGAAGGTGAAACACGTGTGCAATAAGGCAACACGAGGGAGATAAGTGCACAAGATCATGTAGTTATGATGATGTACATGAGAGACACCTTGGAGAGCCGAGGGACAAGGGGAAAGGGTTGACACATGCAACCAAAAGGGATAAGCATACGTGTAAGGGGAGAAGAAAGAAAAAGGAAAATGTGCGCCTGGCATGATGAATCGTAACATCACCCTATTATGAAAATGATATCCACAGCCCAAACTTCCCCACACCGCCTCTGGATCTTGTTGAAGGACAAGAAGAATATGAAATAGAATGAATCATACAGCATCAAGGGATGCTGTTGGCCCACCAGTACCTGATCTGGTGGAAAGGGTACTCCATCAAAGAAGACTCTTGGAAACCCAAGCAGAATCTGAAACATTTGTCAGAGTTGCTTATTGATTATAAAAAAAAAACCCTTGTACTTTCTCCCTCCCATCTGCTTACCCACCACACCACAAATAAAACCTCTTCATCTCTTATTTATGGCCATTGAATTCGCCCACATAGATGCCCCCACTGCCCACCCTGCTACCAACCCTTGCACCATCACTATTCCCATTACAGACTCCGAGAGGGTCTCTCCTACTCTCCTTGCTGCCCCATAGCCTGTCAACTTCACCACTCTTGTTGGTAGTGTTCCCCAATCCCACATCTCCCCCATCTCTGAAAGGATTCAATCCTCTCCAACATAAACTCCTCTGCCCCATCAGGAACCTTCTCTCAGCCTATCTTTGTTCTTAGGCATATACTGCCCCCAACTCGTCCATGCCCCTAGCTCAGACTCTCTTGTCACCCAATCAGGATGGGATTCCCAAATGCTGCTGAATGTCTCTGAGAGGAACAATTTATCAATGAGAATTATGTTTGTTTTCACACTTTCCTTTCTGACAATCGTCTTCATGTACCTATTAGTATCTACTCTTCCTCTGGCTCCCCTATTTATACTTGGTTTGAAACTACCATGCAGCTGAACCACATTGCCGTCTTTGTCTCTGGTTTCAGCCCCATCTTTTCTCATATAACTCTCAGCAGGACAATGAAGGACTTCATCTATCACACTTGGTATAGTCTCTATTCCCTTGGCTTCTAGTTGGGGTATGAATCATTCTTGCTTGACGTTGATAACCACTTCTGAGATCTCGCCACCATGGATTGAGAACTTGACAATGAGATCCTTAGAGATGGATCATCTATTCACCACCAAACCCTCAATGACTGGTGGATAGAGAGGAATAGTCAAGATCATATCTACCTTGGGCACCCACACTTCAACCAACAATGCTTCTAGTGTCACTGTCTTGGTCATACTCAGTCAACATGTCAACAATACATGTGCCAAGGATGTCAATGCTATGCATCTGGTCATTCTATTGCCTATTGCCCTGGCCCTCCTTGTTCTCTTGCCTCTCGCATCACCAACCAACACATCCCCTCCTCATCCTCTTTCACTCCACATCAACCTTAGGCTGCATTCCACAATGGACAAGTCATTCGTCAAGCCAACTTCTGTTGTTCTTCTCACCACTCCACCACCTCCTCTTCTCATGGATCGTACCATCTCACACTGTCCTCTCCACGTGCATCTTCCTCTATCGAAGATGGAGATGAGTTAGACAATGTGGGCTATGCTAACATCACTGACTCCTCAGAACCCATCTTTAGGGAATTGTAAGGAATCCTCGCCATAGCTTCAGAGTTACTAAGGGGGTAATGTTATGATTTGTCTGCAGGGTCTACTCTTTTTCTTTACTTTTGCTATTGGACTAACTATTCCTTTTCTCATGCTTAACCTTTGTCCTTCCATGTCATTCTATGACATTCCATAACTCTTGTAAGTGTGCTTATTCCCTTACTATGCAGGTACTTTTCATCTTCTGATCTTCTCACATCATATGTGCTGACCCTTAATGTTTCTCTCACACACATGGGTTCTACATATGATATTCCCTTCAATTCTAACGCTGTTTCCCATGCCAGCCCTTAATCTGTAACACATACGTAACTGTCACGCTTTTACTCTTTACTATATAAATCCTTCAATAGGGCATTTTGATTCTTTTCTCTAACTTAGTTCTTCCTACGGCTTGTTGCCTAGTTAGTCCTAAGCAATCTATTCTTGTCTTCTTATGTCTTCGCTCTATCATTAAGTGAGCGCTTCACATTAGGCCCTCCAGCCTTTGTGTGACCTTGAACCCTTGAACCTCTGACCTGCTTGTCAAGCTAGACAGTGGTTACTTCGACCTGTCAACACCCTTGATGATACCTCTGACCTAGCAACCCCATGGCTGGTCCTCTTATCACAGTTGACACTTGTGAACCAAATCCTTGACTCTGCTAGGCCTCAGGCATAAGTAGGACTATGTGCGACCATATCCACAGGCCACGTGTAACACTTCTCATGCTGTATGTGCCAGTCCTTAATGTTTTTCTCTCATGCATGACTTCTTCACTATTTTTTCACATTCTATCATAGCTTCCATGCCTACCTTTAGGCAATTCTCATACTAACCTTCAATAAGTTACCCTTTACTATATGTATTAACTCATCAATCAACCCTTATGCTCCTTTCTCACTAACCTAGTTCTATCTACAGCTTCTACCTAGTTAGCACTAGCAATCCATTGTCTTTACTCCTTAGTGGTCATTCTACTATTAAGTGAACACTTCACACTTAGGCTCTCTAGCCTTTATGTGTCTCTTCTTGAACTCTCAACCCTACTGCCAAGCTAGATGTAGGTTACCCTTGATGGTACCTTTGATCCAGCAACCCCATGGCTGGTTACCATTTACTTGTCGATATTCCAACAATGATACCCT
>JBBPTX010001336.1:0-10830 GCA_038094595.1 Pulveroboletus aff. annulatus
TTTTGATCCTCTATGGGGCCAGCAACAACAGTAAAAAACTCCACATAAAGCAGTGGGCAGCGGGAGGAATAAGATGGCAGTGGTAGTTCAGCCGAGGACTTCACCATGAAGATCGCTTTCACCTTGGTGATATCTACAAAGAATTTAGTCACTCGACCAATCGAGGACATGGAGTACGAACTGAAGATGTCTGGGCCACGATACACCAGTACAACATCCTGTACTCCCCATGGATGCTCACTTGAGGGTGGATGCGCCTGCACAATTTGACTCTTCATAATGAGATGCGATTGGAACGAGGAATGTTGCTGAATACAGAACTTATTCCAAGTATCAATAGTAGTACCATTTGATGGGTACAGAGTGGTACTAGGATTGTTGTTTGACATGGTGATGATGTATTTGCTGATATAGTGTGCCAAGTGAGGCAGTTGGAAAGTATCCTACATCTTTTGAATCATCATTCCAATAGTGTTGGGCTGAGCGGTGATATGAAAGGCGACAGTCCCATCAGAGGACGCATAACTATGGGGATCACTGAAAAAATTGCAGAACGGACGAGGTCCTGAGAATGAAATCTTGCCTTTGGGGGCTATGTGGGAAAGGAAAGACAGTGTGGGATCTATACCTGCAATTTCCTTGTCTTTAGCAGCGATAGCCATCTTGAGAGGTGTGGGGAATGAATGTAGAATGTGATACAGGTTGAAACATTGTATATTCTCCTCATGGTTGAGTACTCTGATGACCTGGTCAATGAAGATACCAATGTTTCAGCTTGTTCACTCAAAGGGGCACTTGCAATGGGTGATATGGAGGCGCTTAGTGACGTCCGCAGTGTACTGGATCAGTGCACCATTGTCCTTGATATTCCAAGTGAAGCTCTGCAGCAATTCAAGCTTGGAGATGTTGAAATTGTCTTTGCTTCCTCTCACTCCATGACAGGCCTCAATGTCAAGAATTGTTACGATTCACTCGCAGGACAAACACTTTTTCTTTTCTTATGATAATGGACTAATACTTTCCATTTCTCACACTTAACCTCATTCCTTCCATGTTGTTCCACGACATTCCATACATCTTGTAAGCGTGCTTATCCTCCACTGCGCAGGTACTCCTTTTCCTTCTGATCTTCTCACACCGTATGCGCTGGCCCTTAACGACTCTTTCTTATGCATGGTTTTGCCATTGGTTCTTCTATTTCTAATGCCACTTCCCATGCCGGCCCTTAACCGTTATGACATGTAACTGTCACACCCTTACTTCACTATATAAACCCTTCAACAGGGCCTTGCATCTCTTTTCCCTAGCTTAGTTCTATCTATGGTTTGTCGCCTAGTTGACACTAAGCAATCTATCTCCTTTTGCTCCTCGCATCTTCGTTCTACCATTAAGTGAATGCTTCGCACTATGGCTCACCTGCCTTCATGTGTCCTTGCTCTTGAACCTACAACCCGTCAGCCAAGCTAGGCTATAGTTAACCTCGACCCATCTATATCCTTGACGGTACTCTTGACCCAGCATCCCCACGGCTGGCCCTATGTTGTTGTATATATGAATGACTGACTCCCTTGATCCTACTAGGCATTAGTAGGTCTATGCGCGACCTCACCCAAGGCCACGTGTAACAAGAATAACTTGCTTAGTCTTGTGGAACTCCTTGAGAGCCTCTACCATGGAAGTGAGACTCATGTCCATGTGCATAGGGCTTTGTGCGAGATATATGAATTTGATGATGGAACGGATGCAGTAAACAAAGAGTGGCATGATATTTGGCAAAACGTCAGAGAGCATAGGTATGAGGGTGCACTGGATATCATGATATTCTCTTCCTGTCATTTGGTTGACATACAAAATGCCTGCACTGAAGTGTCTGATGCTGACACATTTGTGCTATGTCTTGTAATGAGTATTGAGGATGTGCTTTCCGGCTACTTCTTTGCACCATTTCAGAACATGGTCAAAGAAAAATTTATGACCAAAGTGGAGAAGCTCTCCAATGAGGAAGTACATGGGATTGGCATATTGCCAATCACGCCAAAAGGGAAAATGGACACCAGATAAGAGAAGTTCCTTCACCTTTCTCAGAAACATAGCGAGGTCCCACAGATGAGTATCAGCCAGCAGTCCTACAATCTTTTGAATGGTGTTCACACCAGAACAAGGTGGGTGTGGGAAGGGATCGCCGAACTGTGCCATGGTGGCAGTGGTCATGGGGGAGGTATTTTTTGAGATGCACACAATCATCTGTTGCTCTGGCAGGTCCACAATATATGCGATGAGTGGGGTGAAACAGTTATGAACGCATCCAAGGGTGTCTGTCATCTCAGTACCTTTATCAGTAGTTATCTTGAGACACTCAAACACTATGTCCATGCAATGATGGAAAAGACAGGTGGACAAAAGCAAATGGTAGTCCAGGTGGATACCTTCCCACTTGGGGATAGGAATAAAGGCAACAGGAGACCAGGCATGAGATGTTGTCTGCATCCGAATGTCCGATTGGATGTTACTGATGGTCACAAAAACAGGATGCATTCCAATGCCACCAGTATGGTGCATTACAGTGGTCTTGTCAGATGAGACTATGACTGGATTAATGGCAGCACTGTCAGGCAACTGATCCTACAGTGACTCCAAAAAGCATTACAATGTTTGATTAAAATGTAGTGTGTGTAGTACAATGCAATCATCTGTGGGAATGTTGCTTAGATTATGTAAGATGAAATAAAGTTCATACTCTTGGCTACCAAAATGGTCCCTGGGTCATGTGATTTGGCTCAGGGGCTGGTGAGATATGACCATTTCAAAACAGCAATACCATTGTAACACTTTTTGTTATGCATGGCCATGGGTATGGTCGCACGTAGACCTACTAACACCTAGTAGGGTCAAGGGAGTTTGGTTGTGCGTGTCGACGACGACGTGGGACCAGCCATGGGGATGCTGGATTGAGGGTACCGTCAAGGTTGTTGACGGGTCGAAGGATAACCACTGTCTAGCTTGACTAGCAGGTCAGAGGTTCTAGGGTGAGACACGCAAAGGCAGGAGAGCTGTAGCGCGAAGTGTTCACTTAATAGTAGAACGAAGACTGAGGAGTAAAGGCTAGTGGATTGCTAGTACTAACTAGGCGACAAGCCGTAGGTAGAACTAAGCTAAGGAGAGAAGTGAAGGGCTCTGTTGAAGGGTTTATATAGTGGAGTAAAGGTGTGACAGTTACATGTCACGGTGGTTAAGGGCCGGTGTGGGAAGCGGCATTAGAAATAGAAACCCAATGGCAAAACCATGCATGAGAAAGAAATGTTAAGGGCTGGCGCATACGGCGTGAGAAGATCAGAAGACAAAGGGTATCTGCGCGGTGAAGGAATAAGCATGCTTATGAGATGTATGGAATGTCGTAAAATGACATGGAAGGAATAAGTTTAAGCGTGAGAAACAGAAAGTATTAGTCCGATAATGACAAAAGAGGAAAAGCGTTCGTCCTGCAAGCAAATTGTAACATTACCCCCTTAGTAACCCGAAGCTACGGCGAGGATTCCTTACAAGTCCCTGAAAGCTGGTCCCGGGGAGCTGGTGATGTTGGCATAGCCGACATCGTCTAGTTCATCTCCATCCTCGTAAGGAGAGGGGTTGCGAGGAGAGGATGGTACGGGGTGGTAAGACTGTTGAGAGGAGGAGGAGGACTGACGAGAGGTACGGCGAGGGGTGGCTCAATGGACGATTTGTCTGTTGCGGAACGCGGCTTGGGGGTGATGAGGTGTGGACGTTGGCGTGGAGGAGGATTGAGCGTGAGGAGAGGAGAGTCGAGAAATGAGGGGACGAGATGTGCCTGGGCAGCGGGCAAGAGAATGTCCAGGGGCACGGCGACAACATCCTGTACAGGTGTACTGTTGGCAGGACAGCTGAGTGTGCCCAAGACAATGACACTGAAAGCACCGCTGGTTGAAATGGGGGTGTCCAGGATATACGCGGTCTCTGCCGTTTCGACCTGTCCACCAGTTGTTAAGTGTTTGCCTATGTATAGGCGATCCATCTCGTAAGACTTCGCTGCCAAGTCCTCAACCTGCAGCAGCAAGGTCTCGGAAGTGGTTATCGACGTCAAGGAGGAAGGAATTGTAACCCATTTGGAAGGTGTGTGAGTATGACTGGTAGCGTGCATGGTAGATAAAATCCTGCATGGTCCTGCCAAGCGTGGTGTGAGGAAAAACTGGGCCGAAGCCAGAGACAAAGGCGGCGATGTGGTTTAACTGCATCGCGGATTCGAACCAAGTGAAGATGGGTGAACCATCAGAAGAGTAAACGCTAATAGGGACCCAAAGGCGGTCATCAGACATGAGGGAATGAAAGCGAACATAATGCTCATCGGTAAACTGTTCCTCTCGGATCCTGCTGGTGTGGCAGTGGCTAGAGACATCTAACGGGACTTGGGAGTCCCATCCCGACTGGGCGATAAGGGAGTCTGAGCTAGGTGCATGGACAAGCTGAGGGCGGTGGACGCCTAGGAACGAGGGAGGTCTGGGAGAAGGTTCCTGATGGGGCGGAGGTGTAAATGACGGTGAGGATTGGATCCTGCCAGAGACAGGGGAGACATGGGACTGGGGAACATCACCAATAAGAGTGGCGAAGTTGACAGGCTGTGGGGCGGCGGGGCGAGTAGGAGAGACCCTCGCAGGGTCAGTAGAGGGAAGACGGACGGTGTTGGGGTTGGTGGATGGTGCGGTGGCAGGGGTGTTGACATTGGTGAATTCAATGGCCATGAGTAATAAGTGGAGAGGGTTTATCAGCGGCGTGGTGGGCGAGCGGATGCAAGAGAGAAGGCATGGGGGTGTCGTCTTTTATAGTCCTCTAGTAACTTCGACGAGTGTTTCAAGTTCTGCTCGGGTTCCCATGACTCTTCTTCAGTGGAGTATCCTTTCCATCGGATCAGGTACTGGCGGGCCGATGGCATTCCGCGATGCTGTATGATTCGTTCGATTTCATATTCTTCTCTGGAGGCGGTGTGGGGAAGTTCGGGCCGTGGATGTCGTTTTTGCAATAGGGCGATAAGAGAGAAGCGTGGAATGTGTTATGAATCTTCCACGTTCATGGGAGTCAGAGGCGATAGGAGACGGGGGAGATGACATCAGAGATAATAAAGGGGCCTTCGCGTTTTGCGGCGAACTTCGGATCTTGTATGGATCTTTTAAGGTTCCTGGCCTCCAGCCAAACTCGTTCCCCTTTCCTAAAAGGTACGAAGTTTGACTTGGACCTGGACGCCATGACTTGTCGTGCAAGTTCATGGGATGTGAGGGCTTCATCTCGCAGAGCGGTCAGTTCTTTGAGACGGGTTTCAACGGTGGGGATGTTGGTTTCAGTGATCACTGTGGGAAGGGCACGGGGTTCATATCCCATCATGAGGTAAAATGGGGATTTGCCGGTGACGGAGTGAGGGCGGTGGTTATGTGTGAATTCCACATGAGAGATGTGGTCAGACCAAGTAGAAGGGTGGTCCCCGCAGTAGATGCGGAGGTATGTTTCAACTTCCTGGTTGACGTGTTCGGTTTCTCCGTCTGTCTGTGGGTGGTACGCCATGGAGAGGGATAGATCGTAGTTAAGAAGGCGACCGAGTTCTTTGGCAAAGGCGGAGGCAAACTGCGGACCACGATCAGAGATGACTTTCTCGTAAAGTCCAAAGCAGAGATAGACTTTGTGGAAAAAGAGCGCTGCTACTCCTTCTGCAGTGATGGATTTCTTCATAGGGCAAAGAATTACCCCCTTAGTAAGGCTGTGGTCCACCACGACCAATAACGAGTCAAATCCCCCGGATAACGGGAGGTCGGTGATCAGATCGCAGGAGATCTGTTGGAAAGGACGAGAGCACGAGGATGGAATGGGAACAAGAGGAGGAGATGTGGGGTGGGTGTTCGCCTTGTTGCGCTGGCATACAGCGCAGCTGTCAATGTAAGAGTGAACAAACGAGGCAAGACCTGGCCACCAAAACTCGGAAGTGACGAGTTGGCAGGTTTTAAGATAGCCGGGGTGGCCGGCGGAGTCGTGGTCATGGGAGCGCTGGACGACAGCGCGGCGAAGGTCACGGTCGGGAGGAACATAGATGCATCTTTGATATTGGAGGACGCCATCGGAGTATTGCCAATCCGCGAGATGTGAGCGGAAAGCAGGAGGAAGAGAGCCGTCGATTTCCTGTAACTTATGGAGGACGAGATCATCAGAGGTGGAAGCGGAGGCGATGTGATTCGAGAGGGCAGAATCGATGAGGTGAACAAAGAGGGTGTCGGGGAGGAGGGTGACACCAATATTATCCGAATTGGTACGAGGGAGAAGGTCTGGGCGATGGGAGAGAGCATCTGGGCCGGCGAGCTGAGTACCCAGGACATGGGTGATTGAGTAGTCGTAATCAGCAAGATCAAGGAGCCAGCAGGCTTGACGTCGATTGAGGTCTTGGGGGCGGCGGAAGTATGTGAGGTTCTTGTGATTGGAGAAAACTTGAACGGAGAAGGGAGAGCCATGGAGGTACTGCCTCCAGGCTTTGAAACCGCGTATAACGGCCAAGAGCTCCCGGTCGTGGATGTCGTAGTTTCGTTCTGAAGAGGAGAAGGATTGTGATAAGTAAGAACAGGGGTGCCAGTCCCAGTTTGCGTCGGTCTGTAACAGGATGCCACCCGATGCATATTTGGATGCGTCGGTGGCCATGGCAAAAGGGCAAGAGATATCGGGCATAAAGAGAACAGGCTTACGGAGGAACAATTCTTTGAGTTGGTCGAAGGCGGTTTGTTGGGCCGGGTTCCAGGTCCAAGGCATGGTTTTCTTGGTGAGGTCGATGAGTGGTCGGGCGATATTTGAGTAACCTGGGATGAAGCGCCTGTAGAAATTAGCGAACCCGAGGAAGGAGTGGACGTCTTTGATTTTTTGGGGCATTGGCCATTTGGCGATCCCATCCAATTTGACGGGGTCCATAGCGAGTTGTCCTTCCTTGACGATCATGCCGAGGTATTCGACTTTGGGGATGGCGAACTGGCATTTCTCCAGTTTAAGGTGGAGGTCGAGCTCCGTCATTCGTTGAAGGACACGGCGAGTGCATTCAGTGTGGGTGGCATTGTCTGGGGAAAAGATGAGAAGATCATCCATATAGATTACCAACCATCCTTCTGCGATCATGTCGCGGAAGGAGTCATTCATGAATCGCTGAAATGTCGCAGGTGAGTTAGTCATGCTGAAGAACATAACCATCAGTTCAAAGAGTCCTTTATGAGTGAGGAAGGCACCTTTCCATTGGTGCCCGTCCTTGATACGTACGTTGTTATATCCTCAGCATACATCAAACTTGGTGAATATGCGAGCTCCCTTGAGTTTGTCGAGAAGGTCGGAGATCAGAGGGAGCGGGTAGGCATCGCGGACAATATGTTCATTGAGGTAGCAGTAGTCTTGATAGGGGCGGAGTTTGCCGTCTTTCTTTTTAACAAAAAAGAAAGGTGATGCTTGAGGGGAGTTTGAAGGACGAATCTTGCCGGCGGCGAGATTTTTGTCGAGGAAGTCTTCGGTGGCCTTCTTTTCGTCAGGGGTCAGCAGGTAGAGTTTGCTGATCTTGGGGGTAAACGAGTCTTTGACGTTGATCTCATGGTCATAAGGTCTAGAGGGAGGAAGGGAATCGGCAGATTCTTTGGCGAAGACGGGGGCGAAGTCCATATAGGTGTCGGGAAGTGTAACTTTTGGCTTTGCTCTCTCGGCAGCAGCTGCAAGTTCTGTAGCGGTGGTGAGCTTGGCGACAAGCTTCGGGTGTGTCTGGTGATACCAGGATCCTGCCTTGAGAACCCGTTGACAAGAGTTGACATGGAGGGCGCGTCAGACATAGAGATTTCCGTCTGGCATATCAAGGAATGTGGAGAGGGTATGGTCTGGGATGGTTTCGACCATGACATGGCAGGGTGGTTTCGCAGGGGATGCTCGGGGTTGAACATCGTCATGTCGCTTGAGATCAGCGATGTAGATGTGGTAAAGAGAGGCCGACTCATCTACTGTTTCAGGAATATTGATCGTCTGCGATGACCAGTCGATGGAGGGGTTCGTGTGTCATAACCAGGGTGTCCTGAGAATCACGTTCTCAGACCCGCAGTGCATGACGTGGAAGCGTATATGCTGGGCGATGCCATCGATGTTTGTAAAGAGGGAGGCAGTGTATTGAATGGCTCCTTTGGCGTTGGGGGTTTGATCAACGTTGTTAACAGGGATGGGTGTCGGCAGTTGGTCAAGGGGGAGGCAGTGTTTTCGGGCGAAGTCCCAGTCGAGGCAATTGATGTCTGTGCCACTATCAATGAGGGCGCGAGTGTCGACGGTTTTTAAAGTGTGCGAGGGATCAATGAGTTGTAGAGGAATACGCATCGATTTCTTGGATGTGGATACAAGTACAGGCGCACACGTAATAGAGGGAACTACTGACGTCGAGGCAGCATTCCGTTTCAAAAATCCAGGGAAGAAAAGGCGACGCGAGACACCTTTGGTTCTTCATCGTCGTCTTCATCGTCAATTTCTTGCAGTCTAGGGATGTCCTCTTCTTCCCCGACTTCGACTTCTATAACCTTCCGAACGGTCTTCTTCGACCTCGGGGTGTTCGAGGTGAAAGTGGGGCAATTGGTGGCTCGGTGTCCTTTCTGATGGCATCGGAAGCATCTTTCTTCCTTGCGACATTGTTCTTGCTCGGCAGGGGTGAGTTGTTGGAGGTGGACTGCGTCAACATCCATGGTGTTTGGGTCTCTAGTGGAGGTGGGGGCGGTGTACTGGTGATACGTGTGGCAAGTAGGGGTTTTGTGACAGGTGGCGATTTCTCGAGCACGCTCCATGTGAGTCTGGAAGGTGACAGCCTTCTTTAACCAAGTGTTGATGGTGGTGGGGACCGTTTCCATAGTGAGGATGCGGCACATGAGGGCGTCAGGGATGGCGGCCGAGTAGTAGCCGATCAAGACGTTGTCGTCGGTGATGCCGGCGATGGCACAGTGATTCTGGAACTGAGCGTTATACTCAGTGAGCGAGGGGGAGTATCCGCCGTTCTTGGTGGCGGTCATGCGAGTGGTGGTGAGCCAGGCAATTGCGTTGCCAGTGGTATCGTAATGTTTGAACACCAAGATAAAGGCGTCTCGGAAGTTGGACCATGATCCTATCGAAATCAAGCCATCGGCCGCGATTTTCGAGGATCTGAAGGTGTTTGCCCACGTGAGTGTGGGGCCGCGTGTCATATAGGAAAGCACAAAGGCAATGTGCTTTGGGTCGGTGGTGTATACCTCAGCATTGACGTTGAGGTAGAAGGCGACGGAATCAAACCACTGTTTGGCCGTCTTGTAGTCGCCATTGTATTTCTCTGGGGTGCTGATGCGAAGTTCAAGGGGTTTGGTAGTCATGATGGGCGATGGAGGGCGGGGAATTGGAGGGAATATGTGGCCGGTCTGGCGTCTGGGTGTTGGCAATGGGGGAGTCTGGGGACGTGGTATCTGTACTGAAGCAGAAAAGCTGTGAGCAAGGTCGTGGGTAGTGAGTTCTTCGTTTGAATCCAATAGAGGCTTGTCGGGATCTTCGTCCCAATATGCTGTGTTGGGATTGTCGGGGGTGTTGGAGGAGTCAGAGTGTGAAGTACGTGGAGGGTCTCAAGGGTTCCAACGTGGATCAGTGGTTCGAGTGTTTCTGTGAGAAGCTATGGTGGGCGGCGTATGTGATAGTACCCGAACGAGGAGGTAGCTTAGTTCTTTTGTTACGCGTGGCCGTGGGTATGGTCGTGCATAGACCTACTAATGCCTAGTAGGGTCAAGGGAGTTCGGTCGTGCGTGTCGACGACGACATGGGACCAGCCGTGGGAATGCTGGATCAAGGGTACCGTCAAGGTTGTTGACGGGTCGAAGGATAACCGCTGTCTAGCTTGACTAGCGGGTCAGAGGTTCAAGGGTGAGACATGCAAAGGTGGGAGAGCCATAGCGCGAAGCATTCACTTAATAGTAGAATGAAGACTGAGGAGTAAAGGCTAGTGGATTGCTAGTACTAACTAGGCGACAAGCCGTAGGTAGAACTAAGCTAAGGAGAGAAGTGAAGGGCCCAGTTGAAGGGTTTATATAGTGGAGTAAAGGTGTGATGGTTACATGTCACAGTGGTTAAGGGCCGGCGTGGGAAGTGGCATTAGAAATAGAAACCCAATGGCAAAACCACGCATGAGAAAGAAATGTTAAGGGCCGGCGCATACGGCGTGAGAAGATCAGAAGACAAAGGGTACCTGCGTGGTGAAGGAATAAGCACGCTTACGAGATGTATGGAATGTCATAGAACGACATGGAAGAAATAAGTTTAAGCATGAGAAACGGAAAGTATTAGTTCGATAATGACAAAAGAGGAAAAGCGTTCATCCTGCAAGCGAATCGTAACACTTTTTGGACTTTTGATGCAAAATATGGAATTATGGTTATACAAGGGTTTATTTGCTATTTATTGATGCCACAAACAAAGATATACATATCAATGATATGTCTGAGTTAAAACACATATCCATGCCTCTTTATTTTCTACCATCATTATCATGTGATCTCTTACTATCAGCCAAAAGCATACTATCCTTTCTTAGCCTGATGCTGGTCATTCCCTTCACTCTATTGTCTCTACCACTGGTGTTGGCATTGCCACCATATCCAGACTTCATTCTGAGGAGCATTCTGACCTTCAAAAGTCTATTGATAGTCATTCAGTCAAGCTTTCTTCTGCCAACATTTGCCATGCAGTTTATCTCATCTCTACTCACAAGGCAGAGAATGCTGTTCAGATGACCAAAACACTCTCCAACATTATCCACCAGCATCTTCATCC
>JBBPTX010001337.1:0-10815 GCA_038094595.1 Pulveroboletus aff. annulatus
TGACCCTACCCAGCTAAGCTGCCAGTAGGTCTACGTGCGACCCTACCCGGGCCACACGTAACACCCCACCTTTACCTCAAACACCCCGAGGCCGAAGAAGACCGTTCAGAAGGTCGAAGAAGTGGAAGCCGAGGACGAAAAAGAAGTCCCTCGGTTAATAGAGATTGACGATGAAGATGACGATGAAGAAATCAAAGTATCTCACGTCTCTATGACCTCTCAGGATTTTTGAAACGGAACGCTGCCTCGACGTCAGTAGTTCCTCCTATGTGTACACCAGTACTTGTATCTACGTCCAAGAAATCAATGCGTATCCCCCTTCAACTCATTGATCCCTCGCACACCATGAAAACCGTCGACACCCACGCCCTCATTGACAGCGGAGCGGATATCAATTGCCTTGACTGGGACTTCGCTAAGAAACACCGACTCCCTCTTAACAAACTCCCAACGCCTATCCCCGTGAATAACGTTGATCAAACTCCCAATGCTAAGGGAGCTATTCGCTACACCACCTCCCTCTTCACAAACATCGACGGTATTGCCCAGCACATATGTTTCCATGTCCTGCATTGTGGGTCCGAGAATGTGATTCTCGGAACACCTTGGCTAAAACTTACAAATCCCTCCATTGACTGGTCGTCGCAGACAATCAGTATCCTGGAAACGGTAGACGAATTTGCCTCTCTCTACCACGTCCACGTCGCCGATCTCAAGCGACACGAAAACGCTCAACCCCATGCACCCCCTGCTAAACCACCTCATCATGTCATGGTCGAAACTATTCCCGACCATACTCTCTCCACATTCCTCGACTTACCGGATGGAAACCTCTATGTCCAACGTGCACTCTACGCCAACTCTTGCCAAAGAGTCCTTAAAACGGGATCTCGATATCACCAGACACACCCGAAGCTTGTCGCCAAGCTTACCACCGCCACGGAACTCGCGGCTGCCACCGAAAAGGCTAAGCCAAAAGTTACGCTCCCCGATGCCTATAAGGATTTCGCTCCTGTCTTTGCCAAAGAATCTGCCGACTCCCTTCCCCCTTCTCGACCATACGACCACGAGATCAACGTCAAAGATTTGTTCTCCCCGAAAATCGGCAAACTCTACCCGCTTACCCCGGATGAAAAGAAGGCTACCGAGGAATTCCTTGACGAAAACCTCGCCGCTGGAAAGATTCGCCCCTCGAACTCCCCTCAAGCGTCACCCTTCTTCTTCGTCAAGAAGAAAGACAGCAAACTCCGCCCGTGCCAGGACTACCAATATCTCAACGAACATACTATCCGCGACGCCTACCCGCTCCCTCTGATCTCCGACCTCCTTGACAAACTCAAAGGAGCCCGCGTGTTCACCAAGTTCGACGTATGATGGGGGTATAATAACATACGTATCAAGGACGGGCATCAGTGGAAAGGTGCCTTTCTCACCCATAAAGGGCTCTTCGAACCCATGGTTATGTTCTTCGGCATGACTAACTCCCCAGCAATGTTTCAACGTTTTATGAATGACTCCTTCCACGACATGATCGCCGAAGGATGGTTAGTAATCTATATGGATGACCTACTCATCTTTTCCCCAGACGACGCCACCCACACCGAACGCACTCGCCGTGTCCTCCAAAGGATGACAGAACTCAACCTTCACCTAAAACTAGAGAAATGCCAATTCGCCGTCTCCGAGGTTGAATACCTCGGTATGATTGTCAAGGAAGGACAACTCGCTATGGATCCCGTCAAGTTAGATGGAATCGCCAAGTGGCCTACGCCACAGAAAGTCAAAGATGTCCGGTCCTTCCTTGGTTTTGCTAATTTCTATAGATGTTTCATTCCGGGATATTCCAACATCGCCCGCCCACTCATCGACCTCACTTGGAAAACGATGCCCTGGACCTGGGCAACCGCCCAGCAAACCGCATTCGAGCAACTCAAGGAGTTGTTCCTTCGTAAGCCCGTCCTATTTATGCCCGATATCTCTCGCCCCTTTGCCATGGCCACCGACGCCTCTAAATACGCGTCAGGGGGAATTCTACTTCAAACGGACGTGAACGGGGATTGGCACCCCTGTTCTTACTTATCTCAGTCTTTCTCTTCCTCAGAACGCAACTATGACATCCACGACCGGGAGCTCTTGGCTGTCATCCGTGGTTTCAAAGCCTGGAGGCAATACCTCCATGGCTCTCCCTTCCCCATCAAAGTCTTTTCCAACCACAAGAACCTCACATATTTCCGCCGCCCTCAAGACCTCAACCGCCGCCAAGCCCGGTGGCTCCTTGACCTCACCGACTACAATTATTCTATCACCCACGTTCCGGGAACTCAACTTGCCGGCCCCGACGCCCTCTCTCACCGCCCGGATCTCCTCCCTCATGCCGACTCCGACAACATCGGGGTCACTCTTCTCCCCGACGCCCTCTTTGTCCGTCTCATCGACTCCGCGCTCTCTAATCACATCGCCTCCGCCTCCGCCATGGATGATCTCGTCCTCCATAAACTCCAAGAACTCGATGGCTCCCTTCCCCCTGCCCTCCGCTCTAGACTGGCCGACTGGCAATTCTCTGACGGCGTCCTTCAGTACCAAGGATGCGTCTATGTCCCTCCCGACCGTGACCTTCGCCGCGCTGTCGTCCAGCGCTCCCATGACCATGACTCCGCCAGCCACCCCGGATATCTCAAAACCCGCCAACTCGTCGCCTCTGAGTTCTGGTAGCCGGGTCTCGCTTCCTTTGTTCGCTCTTACGTTGAGGGCTGTGCCGTATGCCAGCGCAACAAGGCGAATACTCATCCTTCGTCCCCCCCCCCTTGTTCCTATCCCGTCCTCGTGCTCTCGCCCTTTCCAGCAGATCTCCTGTGATCTCATCACCGACCTCCCACTGTCCGGGGGGTTCGACTCGTTATTGGTCGTGGTGGACCACGGCCTTACTAAGGGGGTAATTCTTTGCCCTACAAAGAAGACCATCACTGCAGAAGGCATGGCCACGCTCTTTTTCCATAAAGTTTATCTCCGCTTCAGACTTTACGAGAAGATTATCTCAGATCGCAGCCCACAATTCGCCTCCGCCTTCGCCAAGGAACTCGGCCGCCTCCTTAACTATGATCTATTCCTCTCCACGGCGTATCACCCACAGACAGACGGAGAAACCAAATGTGTCAACCAAGAGGTTGAAACCTATCTCCGCATCTACTGCGGAGACCATCCGTCTACCTGGTCCGACCATATCTCTCACGCAGAATTCACGCACAACCACCGCCCTCACTCCGTCACCAACAAATCCCCGTTTTACCTCATGATGGGTTACGAACCCCACACTCTTCCCTCAGTAATTGCCGAAACAAACATCCCCGCCGTCGAAACCCGCCTCAAGGAGCTGACCGCTCTATGAGAAGAAGCCCTCGCATCCCATGAACTTGCGCAACAAGTCATGGCGTCCAGGTTGAAGTCAAAATTCGTGCCTTTTGAGAAAGGGCAGCGAGTTTGGCTGGAGGCCAGGAACCTAAAAAGGTCCATCCAAGATCCGAAGTTCACCGCAAAACGCGAAGGCCCCTTTGTCATCTCCGAGGTCTTATCACCCATCTCCTATCGCCTCCGACTCCCACGAACGTGGAAAATCCACAACACGTTCCATGCTTCTCTGTTATTGCCCTATCGCGAAAACGACGTACACGGCCCGAACTTCCCTACACCACCTCCGGATCTTGTCGAAGGACAAGAAGAATATGAAATAGAACGAATCGTATGGCATCGAGGTATGCCGTCGGCCCGTCAATACCTAATCCAATGGAAAGGGTACTCCACCGAAGAAGAATCCTGGGAACCCGAGCGGAACTTGAAACATTCATCGGAGTTGCTAGAAGATTATAAAAGGCGACATCCCCGCGCCTTCTCTCCCACACCCGTTCGCCCACCACGCCGCACGTAAACCCTCTTCATCTCCTACTCATGGCCATCGAGTTCACCAATGTCGACACCCCTGCCGCCACACCATCCACCAACCCCAGTACCATCCGTCTTCCCTCTGCCGACCCCGAGAGGGTCTCTCCTACTCGCCCCGCCGCCCCACAACCTGTCAACTTCACCACTCTTGTTGGCGATATTCCCCAATCCCACGTCTCCCCCGTCTCAGGCAGGATCCAATCCTCGCCGTCATTTACCCCTCCGCCCGATCGGGAACCTTCTCCCGGACCACCCTCGTTCCTAGGCGTACATCGCCCCCAGCTCGTCCGTGCACCTAGCTCGGACTCCCTTGTCGCTCACTCGGGATGGGACTCCCAAGTCCCATTGGACGTCTCCAGTCACCGCCACACCGGCAGGATCCGGGAGGAACGATTCACCAATGAGCATTATGTTCGCTTCCATACTCTCATGTCTGACGACCGCCTTCAGGTCCCTATTAGTGTTTATTCTTCGGATGGCTCGCCCATCTTTACCTGGTTCGAATCCGCGATGCAGTTGAACCACATTGCCGCCTTCGTTTCCGGCTCTGGCCCGGTCTTTCCTCATACTACGCTTGGCAGGACCATGCAGGACTTTATCTATCACGCACGATACCAGTCATACTCTCATGCCTTCCAAATGGGCTATGACTCTTTCCTCCTCGACGTCGATAACCACTTCCGAGACCTAGCCGCAGCCGGTCGAGGACTTGGAAACGAAGTCTTGAGGGACGGGTCGCCTATCCATAGGCAAACCCTCAACGACTGGTGGACTGGTCGAAACGGCAGAGACCACGTCTACCCGGGCCATCCTCGTTTCAATCAACGGTGCTTCCAGTGCCACTGTCTCGGCCATACTCAACTATCCTGCAGACAATATATCTGTACTGGATGCCGACGACAAGCACCCGGTCACTCCCTTGCCCGTTGCCCGGGATCTTCTCGCCCCCTCGCCTCTCGCCTCACCTCACCTCATGCTCAGTCCTCATCTACGTCTACGCCGCGCCGCCCCCAAGCCGCGTTCCGCAACGGACAAATTGTCCGTCGAGCCACCCCCCGCCGCACTTCTCGTCAGTCCTCTTCTTCCTCACAACAATCTTATCACCCCGCGCCTTCCTCACCGCGCGCCCCCTCTCCTTACGAGGACGGAGACGAACTAGACAATGTCGGTTACGCCAACATCACTGGCTCCCCGGGACCCGCTTTTCAGGACTTGTAAGGAATCCTCGCCGTAGCTTCGGGTTACTAAGGGGGTAATGTTACGATTCGCTCGCAGGACGAATGCTTTTTCCCTTTTGACATTATTGGACTAATACTTTTCATTTCTCACGCTTTACTCCATTCCTTCCATGTCGTTCCACGACATTCCATACATCTCGTAAGCGTGCTTATTCCTCCACTGCACAGGTACTCTCCATCTTCCGCTCTTCTCACGCCGTATGCGCTGGCCCTTAACGTTTCTCTCTCATGCATGGTTTTGCCATTGGCCTCCTATTTTCTAACGCCGCTTCCCACGCCGGCCCTTAACCATTGTGACACGTAACTGTCACGCCTTTATTTTACTATATAAGCCTCCAACAGGGTCGTCTCCTTTCTCTTCAGCTTAGTTCTACCTATGGCTTGTCGCCTAGTTAGTGCTAGCAATCTACTTGCTTCTGCTCCTCAGTCTTCGTTCTACTATTAAGTGAACGCTTCACGCTACGGCTCACCCGCCTTCGCGTGTCTACCCTCGAACTCTTGACCTGCTAGTCAAGCTAGACAGCGGTTTATCCTTCAACCCGTCAACATCCTTGATGGTACCCTTGACCCAGCAACCCCACGGCTGGTCCTACGTCGTCGTCGACACAAACGACCGAACCCCTTGATCCTACTAGGCGTTAGTAGGTCTATGCGCGACCATACCCACGGCCACGTGTAACAAAAGAACTAAGCTACCTCCTCGTTCGGGTACTATCACGTACGCCACCCACCATAGCTTCCCATAGAAATACTCGAACCACTGACCCACGTTGGAACCCCCGAGAACCTCTGCGCACCTCGCACTCTGACTCCTCTGACACCCCCGACGATCCCAACCAAGCATATTGGGACGAAGACCCCGACGAGCCTTTATTAGACTCTGACGAAGAACTCGCCACCCGCGACCTTTCCCACAGCTTTTCTGCTTCGGTGCAGATATCTCGCCCACAGACTCCACCTTTGCCCACACCCAGGCGCCAAACCGGCCATATCTTCCCTCCGATTCCCCATCCACCATCCCCCGCTATGACTACCAAACCCCTTGAACTCCGCATCGGCACTCCAGAAAAATACGATGGCGACTATCGGACAGCCAAACAGTGGTTTGACTCCGTCGCCTTCTACCTCAACGTCAATGCTGAGGTTTACACCTCCAACCCGAAGCGCATCGCCTTTGCGCTCTCCTATATGACTCGCGGCCCCGCGCTCACGTGGGCAAACACCTTCAGATCCTCAAAGATCGCAGCTGATGGCTTGATCAACATAGGCTCTTGGTCCAACTTCCGTGACGCCTTCATCTTGGCATTCAAACACTACGACACCACTGGCAATGCGATTGCCTGGCTTACCACCACCCGTATGACTGCCACAAAGAACGGCGGATACTCCCCCTCACTTACTGAGTACAACGCTCAGTTTCAGAACCACTACGCCATCACAGGCATCACTGACGACAACGTCCTCATCGGTTATTACTCTGCCGCCATCCCCGACGCCCTCATGTGTCGTATCCTAGCCATGGAGACAGTCCCCACTACTATAGACGCCTGGTTGAAGAAGGCCGTTACCTTCCAGACCCACATGGAGCGAGCTCGAGAAATCGCCGCTCGTCACAAAACCCCCACTCGCCACACGTACCACCAGTACTCCACTCCTGACCCCGCCAAAGACCCCAACGCCATGGACGTCGACGCCATCTGCCTCCCACGCCTCACTCCCGCCGAACGCGAGCAATGTCGCAAGGAAGGAAGGTGCTTCCGCTGCCGACAGAAGGGACACCGGGCTAACAACTGCCCCATGTTACGATCCATCGTGCCGGGCACGTCTTTTCCCTTTTTCCTTTGTCTTTACCCCGCGCGTACGCTTACACTTCCGCTCTTCTTTGGTTGACCGCGCCAACCCTTTACCCTTGTCCCTTGGCTCTCTGAGACTTCTCACACGTACGTCACGTTACTTACGTGTTCCTTGTGCACTTATCTCCCTCGTGTTGCCTTATTGCATACGTGCTTCTCCTTCTCTTGCCGCATGCACCGGCACATTCGCGTTTCATTCTCACGCGTGGCTTCTTACGCCTTCCTTGACACTCTTTCACCTTCTAACGCCACTTCCCACGCTGGCCCTTAACCCTTACCCTTGACCCTGTGACGTTATTGTCACGCATCACCCTTCACTATATATACCAGTCGACCTGGCCTTATGCCTCCCTTCCCTAGTCTTGATCTTACCTACGGTAGGCTTAGCCCTTGCCCAAGTAACCTCGACTACCCTTGATTCTCCCACCTCTACGAGTCCCGTTCGACTCTTGAGTGAACACTGTACATCAGAGACACACTCTCTCTCGACGTTCCCTCAGAACCCTCGGGCATCATCCGTGCCACCACCGCCGTTCCTCGTCGACGGTTGAACCCGTGACCCTACCCAGCTAAGCTGCCAGTAGGTCTACGTGCGACCCTACCCAGGCCACACGTAACAAAAGATCAAGACTGTCAAAAGGCGACGTACTCTTTAGTACCGCCATTACCCATTGACCACCCTTGACCCTCTAGCGCCGACCCGCGCCGATAACCCTTGACCCCGGAGGACCTCTCATCCTCCTGATTCCCCCTCACCCTGCCGCACTCGATCCTGAGGCTTGCGAACACCCTCTTTAGGGGTAGTAACTTGCCGCTCGGATATCGCGAACCACTCCCCGCCTTCGTTCCTGAAACTCGAGAACGCCTCTTTCCGAGGGTAGTACCTTGTTGCTCGGAATCCGCGCTCCCTGGCCCCACCCACCATGAACCCCTCCCGCTGGTCACCCACTGGTTCGTCCAGCGTCGAACGAACTCGCCGCGCTCTCCAGCGCATCAATGAACTGACCCGCCCCGGTCATCTGTCCATCCCCTCACGATGGACCATCCGCGCCCCCTCCCACGGGTCCTCATCAGACTCAGACCCCGCCGACCCTGACCCCATCCCCACTCTCGAGGACGAAGACGAGCAACCGCTCGACTACGACGAAGAGGAAGCTACCCGCGACCTCGCCCACGATTTCTCAGCGCAGATGCGTCTGCCACCCCCCCGGGATTCACCATCCCCGACCCCTCGACGCCCTGACGCCCTGCCCCTACCGGCACGGCCACCACTCCCGACTATCACGTTGGGAGAAGTACTTCCCCCATTCCCTCGACCTCCGTCCCCTGAAGACGCACCGGAGGAACTCCTCCTGAACCCCCCCGAACCCTTCTCAGGCCACCACCGCCAACCCGTCAGGCAGTGGCTTGACAATGTCACGTTTTACCTCCATGCCAACATGGAGCTCTATGACACCGCCCCCAAGAGGATCGCGTACGCGCTTTCCTACATGACTAAGGGTCCAGCCTCTATCTGGGCCGCCCGCTTTCGATCCAAGGTTGCCGCCTCGGGACCCTCAACCCTAGGCACGTGGATGGCCTTCCGCCACCAACTCCTCGACACCTTCGATCACAAGGACATCACCGGCGACGCTATCGCCTGGCTCTCCAACACGCGCGTCGTGTCGACCCCCCAAGGATACTCCCCCCCGTTAGCTGAGTACCATGCTCACTTTCAGAACTACGCCCTTCTGGCCAGCATCACCGACCAGAACGTATTGATCGGCTACTACTCGGCCGCCCTTCCGCTCCCCCTCATGTGCTGCATTCTCTCCATGGAGAACGTCCCCACAACCCTTGATCTTTGGATCGATAAGGTAACCACATTCCACACTCACATGGAACGTGCCAAGGCCATCAGCAATATCCGGCATGATGTAAAACTGCACCACTTGACCCCTGACCTCCGGCATGAGGTTAAACTGCACACCCATGACCCCCAGACCCTCCGTCATGAGGTAAAACTGTCCCCTGGAACCCTGATGGAGGTAGATCCATCCCCTCGCCCTGCTCGGCATCAGGTTAAAAGGCCTGCCCCGGTCCCCATGGACGTTGACCGTCCTACCCCCGCTCCCTTGTCCCCCGCCCCCGAACCCATGGACGTTGATGTCATCCGCCCCTCACGCCTTACTCCCACCTCGTGGTTGAAGTGTCACCTCACCGGGCGATGCTTCCGTTGCCGTCGACAGGGCCACCACCTCGCTGACTGTCCCCTCCTCCGCCATCCCCGCCCCACGACCTCTCCCGCGCCCGCCCTGCCATCCTGGCCACAGATGGCGGTTCGCTCCGTCCTGCTCCCCGCCCTCACCCCCGCCCCTCTGGCAATCACGCACCGCGTCGTGGTCGACACCCTCCCCACCCCCGTCACTCTCGCCCGGGTGTGCCTCCTGTGCACTCACTTCTTCGCCCCCGCGCCCCCGACCTTGGCCGTAGGGGGCTACAACCTTAGCAGGGGGGTAATTTCCCCTCTTCCCCCGTGTCCTCCCCTCCTCCGCAACGAGGTTAAACTAGCAGCGGACCCTTCAACCGGTCACCTCCGAAATGAGGCTAAACTATCCTCGGATCTTTCACAGAATCACCTCCGCAACAAGGAAAAACTACCCTTGGCCCTACTGGCACCCTCAGTCCGATCAGATATGGACACTCCCTCGGTCCCTCGGGACACCCCTGGACTTCCTCAGCAAGAAGAAAAACTGCCGTCTCCGCCCTACACCACGGACTCTTTTGAGTCACCACATTCGTTACCTTCCCCTGAGTCACTAACGAACCCCAAGAACCTTCGAAAGAAGGCCGCCAAGAAACTCCACGACGCTTCGCGAAGCTCCTTCCTCGACTACTTAAAGGTGGTCAACCTTGCTTAGGCCTTCCCATGACACCTTGCCTCCGCCCAAGCAAACATGTCGTCTTCGTCTTCATCTCCCCTTGACTCTCGTCCTTCGATCCCATCCCCATCCCACCGTCACACCATGTGTCTTTGCGACAACCTCCTCTCTGACCAAAGATATCTGGCCCTCTGCCAGATCTTTGCCACTCGTGACTTAGAACTCCCCGTCGAGATATACACGTCGCTCGACTCTCCCCTTGCCGCCTTCTTCGACGTAGCCATGGAACTCAACAGAGTCGCCACACTCCTTTCGCTGCGCAACGCCCTCCCCGCGGAATACATCCACCGTGCTGTCCTAGATCGTCTCTACCGCGCCCGCCTCCGCCTCTTCCACCTTGGCTTTCAGTCAGGGTACGACTCCTTGGGAGCTTCTCTTTCTGCGCTTCCTCCCCACCCCTGGACACTTAGGCATGAGTGTCCTTGCCGTAGCTTCGGACGTAGTCGGAAGCTAATGTTATGATCCATCATGCCGGGCACGTCCTCTTCCTTTTCTTCCTCTTGCTCTCTGCGCGTACGCTCACTTTCCGCTCTTCTCACGGTTGTCCGCACCAACCCTTTACCCATGCCCCTCGGCTCTCCAAGGTCCCCGTCACACGTACATTATCCTACTTACGTGTTCTTGTGCACTTATCTCCCTCGTGTTGCCTTATCGCACACGTGTTCATCCTTCTTACGCCGCGTGCACTGGCACTTTGCGTTCTACTCCCATGCGTGGTTCTTACGCCTTCCATGGCCTTCCTTCGCATTCTATTGCTGTTTACCATGCCGGCCCTTAACTCATACCCTTGACCCTGTGACATTACAGTCACGCGTCACTTTTCACTATATATACCAGTCAATCTGGCCTTATGCCTTTCCCTTAGCT
>JBBPTX010001338.1:0-10810 GCA_038094595.1 Pulveroboletus aff. annulatus
ACTACCAAACTCCTTGAACTCTGTATCGGCACCCCAGACAAGTACGACGGAGACTATAGGACGACCAAACAATGGTTTGACTCTGTCGCCTTCTACCTCAACGTCAACGCCGAGGTCTATACTACTGATCCTAAACGCATCGCTTTTGCGCTATCATATATGATCAAAGGACCCGCACTCACGTGGGCCAACATCTTCTGATCCTCAAAGATCGCAGCCAATGGCTCAATCTCAATGGGCTCTTGGACAGACTTTCGTGACGCCTTCATTTTGGCGTTTAAACACTACGACACCATGGGTAACACCATTGCCTGGCATACCACTACCCGCATGACCGCCACCAAGAATGGCGGATACTCTCCCTCGCTCACCGAGTACAACACTCAATTCCAAAATCACAGTGCCATCGCCAGCATCACCGACAACAATGTCCTCATTGGATACTACTCCGCTGCCATCCCCGATGCCCTCATGCGCTGCATCCTAGCCATGGAGACAGTTCCCACCACTATAGACACATGGCTGAAGAAGGCCGTGACCTTCCAAACCCACATGGAACAAGCTCGAGAAATCGCAGCCCGCCACAAAACCCCCACTTGTCACACGTATCATCAGTACACTGCCCCTACCCCCACTAAAGACCCAAATGCCATGGATGTTGATGCCGTCCGTCTCCAATGACTCACCCCTGTGGAACGTGACCAATGTCGCAAAGAGAGCAGATGTTTCCGATGCCGCCAGAAAGGACATCGGGCTACCAATTGCCCCACGTACACTTCAAACACCCTGAGGCCGAAGAAAGCTGTCCAGAAAGTTGTAGAAGTGGAAGTCGAGGATGAAGAAGAAGTTCCTTGGCTACAAGAGATAGACGACGAAGATGATGATGAAGAACCAAAGGTGTCTCGCGTCGCCCTAGCCTCTTAGGATTTTTGAAACGGAACACTGCCTCGACGTCAGTAGTTCCACCTATCGCGTGTGCACCTGTACTAGTATCTAAGTCCAAGAAATCAATGAGAATTCTGCTACAACTCATTGACCCCTCGCACACCATGAAAACTGTCGACATCCACGCCCTCATCGACAGCGGTGCAGACATCAATTGCCTAGATTGGAACTTCGCCCGAAAACACCGACTTCCCCTCGACAAACTACCAATATCCATCCCCGTCAATAACATGGACCAAACTCCCAATGCTAAGGGAGCCATCCGGTACACTGCCTCTCTCTTTACCAACATTGATGGAATCGCCCAACACATACACTTCCACGTAATGCACTGCGGTTCAGAAAACGTAATTCTCAGAACATCTTGGTTACGACTCACTAACTTCGCAATTGACTGGTCATCGCAAACAATCATAATCCCTGAAATTGTAGATGAGTCCGCATCTCTCTACCATGTACACGTCGCCGACCTCAAATGACATAACAACGCCCAACCCCGAGCGCCTCCCTCGAAGCCACCTCGACACGTCTTAGTTGAAACCATCCCTGACCATACCCTCTCCATGTTCCTCGATATGCCTGACGGAAACCTTTACGTCCGTCGTGCCCTTTACGCCAACTCATGTCAAAGGGTCCTCAAATCGGGGTCCCGATATCATCAGACACACCCAAAGCTTGTCGCCAAGCTCACCACCACTACTGAACTCGCTGCAGCTACCAAGAAAGCTAAACCCAAAATCACGCTCCCCGATGTTACGCGTGGCCATGGGTATGGTCGCGCGTAGACCTACTAATGCCTAGTAGGGCCAAGGATTCGGTCGTTCATATGTACGACGACGGAGAACCAGCCGTGGGGTTGCTGGGTCAAGTGTACCGTCAAGGAAGTTGGACGGATTCAAGTGATAACCGCCATCTAGCTTGACAAGCGGGTCTAAGGTTTGAGGGAAAGACACACGAAGGCTGATGAGCCATAGTGTGAAGCGCTCACTTAATGGTAGAGCGAAGACTCGAGGAGTAAGAACTATAGATTGCTAGTGCTAACTAGGCGACAAGCCGTAGGTAGAACTAAGCTAAAGAAGAATGTAAAGAGACCCTGTTGAAGGATTTATATAGTGAAGGGAAAGGTGTAACAGTTACGTGTCACAATGGTTAAGGGCCGGCATAGGAAGTGGCATTAGAAAAGAGAAGCCAATAGCAAAACTATGCATGAGAAGAAACGCGAAGGGCTGGCGCATTTGGCGTGAGAAGATCAGAAGAAAAGGAGTACCTGCGTGGTGAGGGATAGGCACGCTTACATGATGAGTGGAATGTCGTGGAACGACGTGGAAGAAATAAGTTTAAGCATGGAAAATGGAAAGTATTAGTCCGAAAGAGAAAGAAAAAGAAAAGTATTCGCCCTGCGAGCGAATTGTAACACCTGACGCCTACAAAGACTTCACCTCAGTCTTTGATAAAGAATCCGCTGATTCCCTTCCCCCTTCCAGGCCCTATGACCATGAAATCAACGTCAAAGACTCATTTACACCAAAAATCAGCAAACTCTACCCGCTCACCCCGGATGAGAAGAAGGCCACTGAGGAATTCCTTAACGAAAATCTTGCTGCTGGCAAGATCCGCCCCTCGAACTCACCCCAAGCGTCACCATTCTTTTTCATCAAAAAGAAAGATGGTAAACTTCGCCCATGTCAGGGCTACCGATACCTCAATGAACATACCGTTTGCGACACTTACCCCCTACCATTGATCTCTGACCTTCTCGATAAACTTAAAGGAGCCCGCACCTTTACCAAGTTCGACGTCCAGTGGGGATACAACAACATACATATATAAGACGGACACCAGTGGAAAGGTGCCTTTCTCACTCACAAAGGCCTCTTCGAACCCATGGTGATGTTCTTTGGAATGACTAACTCACCCACGACCTTCCAACAATTTATGAACGACTCCTTCCGTGATATGATCGCTGAAGGATGGTTAGTCATCTATATGGACAATCTCCTAATCTTCTCCCTAGACGACGCTATTCACACCGAACGAACTTGCCGTGTCCTTCAACAGATGATGGACCTCAATCTCCACCTCAAACTAGAGAAATGCCAATTCACCGTCCCTGAAGTCGAATACCTCAGAATAATTGTCAAAGAAGGACAACTGGCTATGGACCCAGTCAAACTTGATGGGATCGCCAAATGGCCTACGCCACAAAAAGTCAAAGACATCTGTTTCTTCCTAGGGTTCGCTAATTTCTATCGACGTTTTATTCTGGGCTATTCAAATATCGCTCGCCCGCTCATTGATCTCACCAAGAAAACCATGCCCTGGATGTGGAATTCCACCCAGCAGACCACCTTTGAACAGCTCAAAAAGCTGTTCCTCAGTAAGCCCATTCTTTTCATGCCTGATCTCTCTTGCCCTTTTGCCATGACTACCGACGCCTCCAAATACGCGTCGGGAGGAATCCTATTACAAACCGACGCAAACAGGGATTGGCATCCCTGCTCTTACTTATCGCAGTCCTTTTCCTCCTCAGAACGAAACTATAATATCCACGTCCAGGAGCTCTTGGCTGTTATTCGCAGTTTCAAAGCCTGGAGACATTACCTCCATGGCTCTCCCTTCCCCGTCAAAGTCTTCTCCAATCACAAAAATTTAACTTACTTCCGCCGCCCCCAGGATCTCAACCGTCGGCAAGCCCGCTGGCTCCTTGACCTCACCGACTACAACTACTCCATCATCCACGTTCCCGGCACTCACCTTGCCGGTCCTGATGCTCTCTCTTGATGACCCAACCTTCTTCCTCGGGCGGATTCCGATAACGCTGGGGTCACTCTTCTCCTGGATGCCCTCTTCGTCTGCCTCATCGACTCTGCACTCTCCAACCACATTGCCTCTGCCTCCGCCTCTGACGACCTCGTCCTCCACAAACTCTAGGAAATCGATGGTTCTCTTCCTCCAGCATTACATTCCCGCCTTGCCAATTGGCAATACTCCAACAGCATTCTCCAATACCAGGGATGCGTCTATGTCCCTCCTGATCGTGACCTTCGCCGTGCTGTCGTCCAGCGTTCTCATGACCATGCCTCCGCCGGCCACCCTGGTTATCTGAAAACCTGCCAACTTATCGCTTCCGAATTCTGGTGGCCTGGTCTTGCCACATTCATCCGCTCCTACATCGATGGCTGTGCCATCTGCCAACGCAACAAATCTAACATGCACCCTACCGTTCCCCCACTCGTCCCTATCCCCTCCTCCTGTTCCCGCCCTTTCCAACAGATCTCCTATGATCTAATCACCGACCTCCCTCTCTCCAGGGGATTCGACTCATTGTTGGTCATGGTGGACCACGGCCTTACTAAGGGGGTGATTCTTTGTCCCACGAAAAAGACTATCACCGCGGAAGGCATAGCAGTGCTCTTTTTCCACAAAGTTTACCTCTGCTTCGGCCTCTACAAAAAAGTTATCTCAGATCGCGGTCCACAGTTCGCCTCTGCCTTCGCCAAGGAACTCGGCAGACTCCTCAACTATGATCTTTCCCTCTTGACAGCTTATCACCCCCAGACCAATGGCAAAACGGAACGCGTAAACCAAGAATTCGAAACCTATCTCCATATCTACTGTGGAGATCATCCTTCTACTTGGTCTGACCACATCTCCCATGCCAAATTTATCCACAATCACCGCCCTCATTCCATCACCAGCAAGTCCCCGTTTTACCTCATGATGGGATACGAACCCTGTACCCTTCCTTCGGTGATCGCCGAGACCAATATCCCTGCCGTGGAATCCCATCTCAAAGAGCTGACCGCCCTACGAAACGAAGCCCTTGCATCCCATGAGCTTGTATGGCAAGTCATGGCATCTAGATCTAAATCCAAGTTCACCCCCTTTGTAAAAGGATAGCGAGTTTGGCTGGAGGCCAGGAACCTCAAAAGATCCTTCCAAGATCCGAAGTTCACTGCAAAACATGAAGAACCCTTCATTATCTTCAACGTCATCTCCCCTGTCTCCTATCGCCTCCGACTTCCACGAATGTGGAAAATCCACAACATGTTCCACGCTTCTCTATTATCACCCTATTGCAAAAACGACGTCCACAGTCCGAACTTCTCTACACCGCCTCCGAACCTCATCGAAGGATAAGAAGAATATGAAATAGAATGAATCATACAGCATAGAGGAATGCCATCGGCCCGTCAATACCTGATCCGATGGAAAGGATATTCTGCCAAAGAAGAATCATGGGAACCTGAGCAGAACTTAAAACACTCATCGGAGTTACTCGACGATTATAAAAGACGTCACCCCCGCACTTTCTCTCTCTCATCCTCTCGCCCATCACGCCGCACATAAATCCACTTCACCTCCTCCTCATGGCCATCGAATTCTCCAATGTCGACACCCCTGCAGCCACACCCTCCACCAACCCCAGCACAGTCTGTCTTCCCTCTACCAACCCCAAGAGGGTCTCTCCTACTCACCCCACTGCCCCTCAGCCTGTCAACTTCGCCACTCTTGTTGGTGATGTTCCCCGATCCCACGTCTCCCCCGTCTCTGGCAGGATCCAGACCTCGCCATCGTTTACACCTCCGCCTGATCGGGAACCTTCTCCCAGACCCCCCTCGTTCCTAGGTGTCCACTGCCTCCAGCTCGTCCGAGCACCTAGCTCTGAGTCCCTTATAGCTCATTCCGGATGGGACTCCCAAATCCCACTAGATGTCTCTGCCCACCGCCACACCAACCGGCTTCGGGAGGAATGGTTCACCGATGAGCATTATGTTCGATTCCACTCTCTTATGTCTGACGACCGTCTCCGGGTCCCTATTAGTGTTTATTCTTCCGATGGTTCACCCATCTTCACCTGGTTTGAAACCATGATGCAGTTAAATCACGTTGCCGGCTTCGCCTCTGGCTCTGGTCCGGTATTCCCCCACACTATGCTTGGCAGGACCATGCAGGACTTCATCTACCATGCGCGCTACCAGTTGTATTCACATGCCTTTCAAATGGGTTACGATTCCTTTCTCCTTGACGTCGACAATCACTTCTGAGACCTTGCCACCGCTAGTCGAGGACTTGGTAACAAAGTCCTACGAGATGGATCGTCCATTCATAGACAAACGCTCAATGACTGGTGGACCGGTTGAAATGGCAGAGATCGCGTATACCCCGGTCATCCCCGTTTCAATCAGCGGTGCTTCCAATGTCATTGCTTGGGGCATACTCAATTATTTTGTCAACAGCACATCTGTACCAGATGTCGTCACCGTGTCCCCAGCCATTCTCTCGCCCGCTGCCCAGGAGCGACCTGCTCTCTTGCTTCCCACCTCTCTTCTCCCCGCACTTAGTCCTCCTCCACATCCACGTCTATGCCTCGCCGTCCTCAAGCCACATTCCGCAACAGACAAATCGTCCGTCGGGCCACACCCCGCCGTACCTCTTGTCAGTCCTCTTTCTCCTCCCAATAGTCTTACCATCCTGCGCCATCCTCACCGTGTGCCCCCTCCCCCTATGAGGATGGAGACGAACTAGATGATGTCGGCTATGCCAATATCACTGGCTCTCCGGGACCTGCTTTTAGGGACTTGTAAGGAATCCTCGCCATAGCTTCAGGTTACTAAGGGGGTAATGTTACGATTCGCTCGCAGGACGAACACTTTTTCCTTCTTTTCTCTTGAACTAATACTTTCCGTTTCTCACACTTAAACCTCACTCGTTCCATAATGTTCTATGTTATTCCACTCCTCTTGTAAGCATGCTTATCCCTCATTGCGCAGGTACTCTTTGCTTTCTGATCTTCCAACACCGTATGCGCCGGCCCTTAACTTCTTTCTCTCATGCATGGTTTTGCCATTGGTCTTCTATTTTCTAACGCTGTTTTCCACGCCGGCCCTTAATCATTGTGACATGTAACTGTCAGCTTCTTTTTACTATATAAACCCTTCAACAGGGTCCCATAGTCTTCTCCTTAGCTTAGTTCTACCTATGGCTTGTCGCCTAGTTAGCACTAGCAATCTATCGATCTTACTCCTTGAGTCTTCACTCTACCATTAAGTAAGCGCTTCACACTACGGCCCACCCATCTTCATGTGTCTTCACCTTGAACCTTCGATCTGCTTGTCAAGCTAGACAGCGGTTACTCCTTAGACCCGTCTAAAACACTCTTGATGGCACTTTCGACCCAGCAACCCCACGGCTGGCCTCCCGTCGTCGTACACTACGAACGACCGAACCCCTGACCCTACTAGGCATTAGTAGGTCTATGCACGACCATACCCATGGCCACGCGTAACACATCTCTTGGAAATGGGACTCTCAACAACAGAATGCTTTTGATAAGCTAAAAGAACAATTTACCACAGCATCTATTCTTGCCTATCCAGACATCGATTGTCAATTCCGCCTAGAAATGGACACTTCTGATTATGTGACAGGAGCAGTACTATCTATATTAAAAGAAGACAAGTGGCATCCAGTAGCATTTAGTTTGCACTCAATGTCGCCAGAAGAACAAAATTATCCTATCGCAGATAAAGAAATGTTAAGCATCATAAGAGCGCTAGAGCAATGGCGCCATTATCTAGAAGGGACAGAGCATCCATTTGAAGTATGGAATGATCACGCTAACCTTCAATATTTCATGAAAGCGCAAGATCTATCTAGAAGACAAGCTAGATGGGCACAATATCTATCCAGATTCAATTACACTTTTGTATACAAACCAGGGTCATCTAATGCAAAAGCAGACACTCTCTCTAGAAGAGAAGATCATGCACAAGGTATAGAAGACGACAACAAAGGAATAACTATAATATCCCCGAAGCGGATAAGGACAACATCATCCAAAGTCGCAATCTATAATGAAGGGGTACAGCTACATCAAGACATATTTAATCAAACGTGTCTCTTGACAGAGACAGAAGTACAGAAGCTATGTAAAGAGCACAAGGTGTGCGAAGAAGCAAACGGACTTCTCTACCAAGAAGGAAACTGGTTATATGTTCCAGTCAAAAACAGAGATAACAAAGATTTAAGAATCAAGACCCTTAAATTATGTCATGACTCACCTATGGCAGGTCATCCCAGAAATGAAAAGACTATCGAATTGGTCTTACATCATTATTGGTGGTCTGGCATCACAACTCAGATCAAAGACTATGTATCTCATTGCGATCAATGTGCATGAATGAAGCCTTCAAACCAGCATAGCTCTGGTTTACTGCAGCCTTTAGAAGTCCCTAGCAGACTCTGGCAAGACATATCTGTCGATTTTGTCACCGATTTGCCAGAAAGCAATGAATCAGATAGCATCTTAGTAGCTGTAGATTGTTTCTCGAAAGAAGTGGTGCTTATCCCTTGTTGCAAGATAACATCCGCCATCGAGATAGCAAGTCTCTACCTTCATCATATCTTCAAGCACCATGGAATTCCTCTATCTATAGTGTCTGATCAAGAACCACAGTTTGCTTCACAGGTCATGGCAGAGCTGTGCAAAAAGCTTAATATAAAACAACGTTTATCTACTGCACATCACCCACAGACAGATGGTCAAACAGAAAGAATGATCAGAGATGTGCAGCAGTATCTAAGAATATTCTGTGCAGAGTGCCAAGGTGAATGGGCACAGTGGTTACCAATCACACAATTCAGCTATAATTCTAAGAGGCAAGCCTCAACAAAGAAATCCCCCTTCGAAGTCACTCGTTCTTACACTCCGCGCATGGGAATAGAACCCATTGCATCATCCTCTAAGGCATCAGCTGCCAACGAATTCCTATCCACTCTACACGATGTGATGAAGCAAACTAAATTAAATCTAGAACAAGCTCAGCTACGCATGAAGGCACAAGCTGATAAACATAGAAAGGAGACTCCTCCCTATAACGTTGGAGACAAAGTGTGGTTATCCACAGATAACTTAAAGTTGCCGTGTGCAAGTTGCAAGCTAGCGGAACGATGGTTAGGGCCGTATGACATCATCACACTAGTTGGGGATAATGCAGTCATCCTTCGTTTGCCATCCTCTATGCGAATCCACCCAACTGTTAACGTATCACGAGTTAAGCCTTATAAAAAAAGGCTTCAGGGACAGCCTGTCATTGCTCCCAGCCCTATACAGGTAACCGAGGACCAAGATAATTTATACAAAGTAGAAAGGATCATCACTAGTAGATTCAAAGGTCGTCGCCTTGAATACCTGGTCCATTGGCTAGGCTATAATGAGACAGATTGAACTTGGGAACTGGAAGATCATCTTCTACCAGGTGTGCTTGATGCCATCGGTGATTTCCATAGGGAGTATCCTTCTGCAACTCGAAGGTTGCGGATGTCTCATTCAGCATTCATACAATGCTTTCATGAACGCAAAGATCTCACTCTTCCCTGTTACGTGTGGCCGTGGGTAGGGTCGCGCATAGACCTACTAACACCTAGCAGGATCAAAGGGGTCGGTCATTCGTGTATACAACGACGTGAGGCCAGCCGTAGGGATACTGGGTCAATGGTACCATCAAGGGCGTTGACAGGTCTGAGGATAACCATTGTCTAGCTTGACGAACGGGTTGAAGGTTCAAGGATAAAGACACACGAGGGCAGGTGAGCCATAGTGTGAAGCGCTCACTTAATGGTAGAGCGAAGACACAAGGAGTAAAGGCAATAGATTGCTAGTACTAACTAGGCGACATGCCGTAGATAGAACTAAGCTAAGAAAAAGACGAAGAGGCCCTGTTGAAGGGTTTATATAGCGAAGTAAAAGTGTCACAGTTACATGTCACAGTGGTTAAGGGCCAGCGTGGGAAGCGGCGTTAGAATAGAGAAGCCAATGGCAAAACCACGCATGAGAAAGAGACGTTAAGGGCTGGCGCATGCGGTGTGAGAAGATCAGAAGAAAAGGAGTACCTGCACGGTGGAGGATAAGCACGCTTATGAGATGTATGGAATGTCGTAGAACGACATGGAAGGAATGAGGTTAAGCGTGAGAAATGAAAAGTATTAGTCCGAAAGAGAAAGAAGGATAAAAGTGTTCATCCTGCGAGCAAATCGTAACATTACCCCCTTAGTAATCTGAAGCTACGACGAGGATTCCTTACAAGTCCCTAAAAGCAGGTCCCGGGGAGCCAGTGATATTGGCATAGCTGACATTGTCTAGTTCATCTCCAATCTCATAGGGAGAGGGGGTGTGAGGTGAGGATGGCATGGGGTGGTAAGACTGTTGGGAAGAGGAAGACGACTGACGGGAGGTACGGCAGGGTGTGGCTCGACAGACGATTTGTCCATTGTGGAACATAGCTTGGGTGTAGTGAGGCGTAGATGTAGATGAGGACGGAGCATGGGGAGAGGTGAGGTGAGAAGTGAGGGGACGAGTGGATCCTGGACAACGGGCGAAAGAGTGGCCAGGTGCTTGTTGGCAGCATCCCATACAGATGTATTATCAATAGGATAACTAGGTATGTCCGAGACAGTGGCACTGGAAGCACCGTTGGTTGAAATGAGGATGTCCGGGGTAGACTTGATGTTACGGTTTTCTTCTCCTTTTTCCTCATCGTCTCTTTAACTCTCGTACCCCTATTGTATCACTATAGCACAGGTTCCCTTTCCGCTCTTCTTGTCCGCCCTGTGCATGGTCCCTTTCCCAAGACTATGGTATTACTTCCGCTTTTCCCATGGACAGCCTCTCTCCCCAGCCACTTCTCTCACAGCGGCTCTGTATCCCCTTGCTTACATCAGTGCTATTAGTCAACTCATAGTACTTATACCCTAGCTGCATGTACTCGTACCCCACTCTTGATCTGCGCTGCAAATCGCACTCATCTTGAGCCCCTTGCCCTCTTGTGTGACCCTGTACTTCCTAAGGACTCTGTGGTACCTC
>JBBPTX010001339.1:0-10809 GCA_038094595.1 Pulveroboletus aff. annulatus
AAATAGAGCTGCTTGAGTGGACTCCCGGGGAAGCTGAGGCTCGCTATGCGGGTTCTAGTAATCCGTGATAGGTATCATCGCATCAGCTTGTCACTCCGCTGCAAACTATCCCTCAGTGATATAAAAAATGGATTGATCATCGTGGCAAAAGGCATGGTCTCCCCAGACGACGTGACACACTTGGTAATGAGCCTATCGTCATAATTCCACAGTACACGATTTGAAGACGCAGAGAAAATAGTGGATACCAGCCGACATACTTAAATCCGGGCTGTCTGTGGAGTAAATTGAACCATGTGGACGCCAGCAGGATACCTGTTGTTGAGCGGAATGTTTACGAACAATTCGAAGAGTTTAAGCATTTGAGGTACCCTGAAAATTCACTCTGAGTCGGAGGAGTAACACCTCCATTAATGCTTTCAATTGATCAAGGTTTTGCTATCAATATGGACATGATAGCGGTCAACATCTATTACTGTCCGTGAGGCGTGCAAGTCCAATACAGATTGCCACATGTGATGCAGACCCCGCGACCACGCGAACATTCAATATTCAAAGATTGCATACCCTGTGAAGCGATCGGCATTGATGCTTTGCCAACCACAACCGGCAAGAATGGAATCTAGAGTTTGTGTGTGGCAATTAATGACTTTTTGATGAGGTGATGGAAATTTTCGGGAATAAAGGGTGCATACCATGAGTCTTTCAAGTTAGCACTCAGAAGATCTTGTTGGAACGAAGTCGCACCAAGAGAGTGCCGTACTACCCGTGCGAGTCGCGAAGGGTGACTCACGCGCAATTGCAACAGTTTTATGATGTGCTCGACAAGGGTGATAGGGTGGTGGGGTTCACAGACGAGACAGTCCCACGTTGAGGTCCGTGTCGTTGAAGGTGTACACTTTCATGATTGCCCTACAAACACCATCAGCGACGTCTGGAACGATGAGCACGAGAAGCAGCATGGTATATTGCCACTCCGCTCCGAGTCACCGTGACTGCCACTAAGCTTCTGAGCTTGTTCCACCGATTCGGACAGGGCCAATGATTGAACCGACACTCGTCGGATAGTCCATTTGTATGCCCTTCGAATCAATAATCCCCAACATTTGGCAAGTATCCATCATCCAACACAAATTCCTTCATCGAACGATCAAAAGCGCTGCAAACTTGAACCCAGCCCACACTGGCAGCAGATCGGACAACAGGAAGGATCAATGCAGTATTCACTTGCCGTAAGTTTGCAGTGGTTGGATGATGTGACCAGGGGTTCGGATACATGTTGAACGTCTGTATGTGAGTTAAGCACTGTGTCAGAGAATGAAAATGAAAAGGAGTACGAACCATCAAGGCATATCCTTGAAACCAATAATTTATCCAAGAGGTATGATTCTGCTCACCTTGATGGGTTTGTGCAAGATGCTGCCCACAGACGAGTGCATGCGCGATGCTGACACAAAGAATCATGGGACGAGAGGAGAGGAATCATGACTCACTAACTGTGAGAACACAGTGTATCTGCAACACATTGTCACACACGCGCCCGCTTCCCATTCCATCAGCAAGTTCTTTTGATGCTACTAGGTACTCAACAATTTTGCAATCGCACTAGCAGCAAGTACTGGTGGCAAACCGGGATTAAGTATTTCAGGTTGCCATTCATATATTCTCCGAAAGCTTTGATGCGATGCGGTGTGCCAAGCCCGTAGGATTCCCACTGCGCTTACTGCTGAGTACTGAGCACTGAGTCACAACGAGTGGATACACCACTGGCATGCAGCATGGTTTGCCTAAAACCTTCCCGGAGGATGTTGTGTTCAAGCTAAACATTGCAGCCATCTCACATTCGCTGTTGTTCTTGACATGCATTCTCGTCTATGATTAAGATGATGCTCAATAATATCCTTGATGCAGGCTGTGTTCGATGATACCACCACAGCTACGGCCATACGATGGTCTATGGTACCTTACTCCTTCAGGCTACTGGCGTCAGTTTATATGTATGTGCAGGCCCTTCTATCCTCGGTTCGTTGTTCCATTCACCGTGTTTTCTACTCTGGGCTCATGTCTTCTGCTTTGCAGTCCATTGTTGCATCCATTAAGATAAACAACTGTCTGTCGTGTATGCTTGTCGTCAATGGCACCTTTGTTCATAATCTTACTATCCATCCTAGTGGCAATTCTCACAGGTGTCGGGTATGACTATGGTAAGTGATGCTCGTCTCTGCATCTACATCGAACAAACTTGTTGACAATGTTGTCAGCCCTCACATTCCCAGATGAAGTATATTCCATACATTTCCACATGCTAAACAATTGCCTCACCAATTCGCAATCTGCACAGGTAGAATATATCTGGGTTGGTACCAGAAATTCTCCGCCCCAAGGTTTCGAGTATGCTGAGATTGTTGTAGAATCAGCCCTGGACACGGGTCTCTTCGCTATTCATTCTTGTATGATCTTGATTATCTGTATGGCATCATGTTAACCATGTTAACTTCTAGGCCCGCTATTTTGGCTTGTGTTCGGTAGTGTATGCTAATTCTCGTTGCAATAAATATCATCTGATTGTTCGGTTATTCGCTAGATCCAATGGCCTATGTGGGTTCGAACCCTTTCTTTCCTCCCTCATTGAGCTGACCCGGCGTGATACAAGTTGGAAGTTCATTCGTGCCTGGCCCTACAAAGGTCATTCCTCGTATATTTGATGGAATTATTTGATTCCAACTACTCTTAGACGTATGTCCTCATCTGAATCTGAATATTGTGTTGGTTGGCTGTCGATCTGAGCTGTCGATTTGATTTAATAGCTGCAAGTCCATTTATTCCTCTCCAGTGTTTGTATGTATATGCTCAAAGACACCATACAGGCGAAATTCTTTACGTTTTTGGTCAATGGTCCGATGTAATTTTTATAGCTGCTGCTGAATGTAAGAATTCATTTCACCTTGGTCAAGATCTATCTCACAGGTGGAGACAGTGGCGATGATTCTCCGTGTGTGGGCTCTATATAGCCAATCCAAGTTTGTCCTTGGAATCCTTCTCGTGTTATACGCCATCGAAACCATTGCAAACATGGTTATATCTGTCTTTCTCAGCATCGAGTATGCCTTGGGCTCTGGTATGTGATGGGTCTTTATTTCATTCGTCATACCAAATCATGTGTTATTCTCTCATTCTATAGTCACCACCACTCAAGTACTCAATTCCTCTTATTGCGTGATGCAATATGTTGACATCATTTGGGATGACTTTGGGAATGGTGCTCAGATCGCTCTTGGCATGGTGATGTGCTCGCTGGTTACTATCAAATTTATCAAGGAAGCACTTCGAATGTATAAAGACAGAACACGATTCCACCTGAACTGTTACATGAAACTTCTTGTAAGGGAAGGAATTGTTTACTTTCTTGCGTATGTCACATCCCGTCCTTCTTTCCATCTTCATACAACTATGCTGATACCGAACCTTAGCATCTCTCTCCTGTCGCTTATCGGCATACTATACAATGCGTCATCGATTCCATCCGAAGGGTGGTGGCAGCTGTTGAATATTCTAACAAATATACCTCCATACACGCTCGTCCCCCGGTTTATCCTAAACTTGCGTGCCCTCTATGCACATGATCTTCAAGGCATACGCGGAAGTAATATTGACTCCGCATTTGGATTGTCATCGGGATCTGGCCTTGGTAGTGTTAGGAGTGCCATCGTGTTCGCAGATGCTGGGGGAAACAAGGGAGAGGAGCAGAGAGAGGAGGGGGTGGAGGCGCAGAGAGAGGACTCGGAGCACAAGGAGATCGAGCTGGTCGAGAGGACTCCCGGGGAAGACCACTTTGCAGGTCCTAGTCGTAATTGATGGGCATCACACGGCAGCTCCTTGATATTGTGTTGCTATTTACTCATGTGCATGGATTCTAGTCTGCGGCACTGGGGGTATGAAAAAAATGGATAGATTATCACAGGTAAAGATCCGCGACCACAACAAGTACGACAATGGTGGTCAATTCAAGCACGTAAAACGGAAAGAAAATTGAATTTCTCTCCGACCATATATCGTGGTCATGTCTTCGTGTACATTCGAGCCTGAGGGTCCAAGTGGGTGAGGACTTTACAGGGCCTTGTCTGGACCTCTAATTGAGCTGTCTGAAAGATCGAGGCTCGAACGTGACTGCTATCATGTAGTATCGTGGACTGGACCTGAGCACATCCCTCACATTGGCTCAGATCGGCATATGCATAGATGAAACCTACAGTATGCCCTGCATCAGACAATGTAACGCACTTTCCCATAGGATAACCACGACCCATGACGTACGATTTAGCTGAAACCATATTCTTAGAGCGATTGGCTGGCAAACAACATTGTGAGACCGAAGCTGTAAGAGTTGACCCTATACTCAACTCTGGATCACTCTTGGCCTCTAATTGGGGAGTCTGGCTCTCAGTGAGAATGAGGCGGAATTAGAGGTTACGCGCAGAAATGGCTTTGTCTATGAGATGGTCGATGTGCTCAGGAACAGAGGGTGCATACCGTGGCTCTTTCAAGTCAGCACCCAGAAGTTCTTGTTATAACGAAGTAGCAACCAGGGGATGCCGTGCCATCCATTCGAGTCACGGAGGGTGATACCAGTTTGAACAATGAGGGGAGTGGGGCTCTTTGAGTTGCAAGGGTCTGATGTGTTTGACGAGCGTGATCATGACTCATGATCATCGATGAGATATCAGATGTAGTGGATGACAGACAATGATGTATACATACCTTTTCCGGGACCGTGCGTACTGCCCATGGCTACTCTAGTATGAACACTGTAAGCGACATCTGGAACAATGAGCACGAGGTCATACGGCAGATTGGTGCGACTCAGCAGTAACAGTGGTGATGTGCTTGTAATGGAAGCACAGAGTGGTGAACAAGAAGTGATACAGCTTGTTGAGAGGGCTTCCGGGGCAGACCGCCATATGGGTCCTCTTAGTAGTCATGTTTGATGGATATTATCGCCTACCATTTATTCGTCGGCGGTATGGATAAACATATCGATTTTCACAATGGTCACTATTAGGCCAACATACCATTCCGGTCCAGGTGTACGGCCAGCTGCAGGCCCTACATCTAACACAGACGCTTACTCGACCATTTAGACATTCACAGACGCCATTCCTCAACAACTGATTAGCATGGATGCCGTTGGAGTGGCATTTGCGGACAGTGATGGCCTTCTTACTGGGTGATAGTCTTTTGGAACGAATGGCGTGGATCTGTCAAGTGACTTGTAGATCGATGCTTATGACTGAAGAAGAAGAACATACCGTGACGTGGCTCTTCAACACTCGGAGGATCTTCAAGCTACCAGCGATTCCGAACGAGCCATCTTGGAGAAGTCAGGCAAGATCAAGTTAGTCTTGGAAGAATCACGCACTGACAGTACGAAATTCACCAGTAAGTTTTGTGTCCATTCGGGTGGGTAACGTGGGTTCTGAAGGACTTCAAGTCACGTGGTTCATGTCCGAGCTATTGACCACAGAGTTTCCAGACTTGATGCGGACAGTGTGCAGGTTTACCAGGCTACATCCAGACGGGCGGCAACTTGAAGGGAACGTAGTGTTGGTGGAGGCGTGGGCTCAGACGGTGTGCCTTCTTTGTGTTAAGCGGGCCGGGTGGTGGCAGTGGTGGTACTGGTAACTGGTACGTCACACCGTCGCCATTTGTCACCTCCTACAGAATCGTTCATGATGGTGACCAACTGACTTGGATTTAGGCTTGCTACAACCTTGTTCGGAATACCTATCTTTCAATTTGATTCATGCACCTTATCCGGCGTCGCAAAGGATGTCATGTCTGGTCCCAAGAATAGGGAGCGCGGGCAAGAGCCCGTGTTTTTAATCCTGTCCATTTGCCATGTGCTAAGTTGGATGTGAGTGCCCAGCTCATATTACATTAATAGACCTTCCTGACTTCATAGGGAATTTCAGCTTATTTTATTCTAGTGAATATGGCATCTCCGGACTGCTAGACGAGTGCAACGAAATGTTCAAAAGGTACCAGTCATCCCACAGAATATCACTGACTCATGTTGATATATTATGACATGAGCTGACTGAATCACTCAACCACAGACGTCACACTTCAATCTTGCGTTTCCAAGATGAAGCCTGGAAACGGGCGGTGATCAGTAAGTATTTACAACATTTACCTGTGTTCTCTGAGCGCTTTGATAAGATACGGTGCATCGAGTTCATAGGATTTCGTTGCCCTCTCCACCACCGCGCTTTACCGCCAGGCCACGATGACTCGATGAGTGGATACACTACGTAGCAACGTTTGCCTGAAACATACGTCATTGCGCTCAAGGTAAACATTGCCATCTACCGTTCGTAGTGACTTTTAGTGTGTACTTCTATCTATTATTGAGATACCACAAGGTGATGCTCAATCATATTCTAGACATAAGCTGTCCGCTGATTTCACTTAGCTTTTCTACGGTATCTCACTCTTCTACCGGCGTTGACTTATATGTGGAGGCCCTTCCAGCTTCGGTTTGTCTGATATCATCTTCTCATTTGTCGTCCCACCCACCATAGTTTCGATTCAGGAATCTAGGATCATGTCTTCTACCTTGCAGTCCACCGTTGCATCCATTGAAATGAACAACTATGTGTCGGGTATGTTCATTGGCCATTCTACTTTCCATCCATTCATCTTACTATGCATCCTAGTAGCAATCCTCACGGCTGTCGGATATGACTACCGTAAGTAGTACATGTCAATATATTTACATCGAACAGACCTTTTGATAATGTTGTTAGTTCTTACATTTTCGGATGAGGTATGTCTCACATTTTTTCACATGCTGCATAAACATCTTACTATTTCCCAATCTCCGCAGGTAGAATATATCTGGGTTAGTACTGGGCATTCGCCACCCTCATGCTTCGTACATATGTTTTGATATTTGTGCAGAATCAGCCCTGGACTCGGGTCTCCTCACTATTTGTTCTAGTATGTCCCGAACTATCTATGCGATATCATACTGATGGTGTAATTTGTCATAACATCCAGAGTCGTTATTTTGGCTTGTGTTCAGTAATGTATATTCATTCTTGTTGCAACAGAGCTTAATACAACTCAGTTGTTCACCAGACCCGTCACTCTGAGTGTGTTCAAAGTCTCTAATTTGTACCTTGTTGAGCTGACCTAGCGTGATACAAGTTGGGGGCTCATTCGTGCCTGGCCCTATAAAGGTGATTCCTCGCATCTTAGATGAAATATTTATTTCTAACTGCTCTTAGATGTATGTGCTTATCTTCTTCTTGCGCCGATCAACCTTTCTGAGTTGTTGATTCCATTCAATAGCTGCGAGTCTATTTATTTGGCGCCCATATATGCTCAAGGATATCTTACAGGCAAGGCTCTTTCTCGTATTGCATGGTGCAACCCAGCATTTGGGACGCAATTGGGGAAAGTGTTGAGATCACTCTCGGCATAGTCATGTGCCTACTCGTCATCATCAAATTTACCAGGCAGGCACTTCGAATGTACAGAAACAAAACGCGATTCCACCTGAACTGTTACATGAAACTTCTTGTACGGGAAGGAACGGTCTACTTTCTTGTGTATGTCACTTCCCGTCCTTCCCACCTTCATACCTATGCTGATACCGAACCTCAGCATTTTCCTCATAACGCTTATCAACATGCTGTACAACATGGCGTTGATTCGGCTCGAAGGATGGTAGCAGCTGCTGTACATTCCAATGAATATACCTCCATTCACGCTCGTCCCTCGATTCATCTTGAACTTGCGTGCTCTGTATGCGCGCGATCTTCTGGGTAAACGTGGAAGTGATATCGACTCTGCATTCGGTTTGTCGTCGGGAGCAAGCCAAGAGAGTGTCAAGAGTGCTATCGTGTTTGCGAATGCTGGGCAGAACGAGGGAGAGGAGCGGAGAGAGGACTCGGGGCATGAAGAGATAGAGTTGGCTGAGGGGATTCCTAGAGAAGAACGCCATGCAGGTCCCAGTCTTGTTTAACAGGTGTCCGAGTTATCCCTCAGTTTGTCAAGTTGTGGCATTTGTACGAAAATGTATATTGCCATGGTCGAAGGCGCAGCGGGTCGAGTACAATCATGGTCGATTCGGATGAAAGTCTTCAAGCACCCTAAACAAGCTCACCGGATGGCTATCCGATCGCGAGTTGAAAGAAGAAAAAGGTTGGAGATATGGTACAGGCTATACAATGGATATACGACGACGCAAATTGTATGAAGCTAACATTCCCAACTCTCCAGAAAAGATTCAAGGAGAACCTTTGCCTTAATGATCGTCGACACATTCTTCTGCCCCGGTTGCAGCAGCGTCTCTTTTGTCAACCCCAAATGCGTCGAACACAACACTTTCGACTCTGTTGTTCCCCCTGACGTACCCTGATTATTATCGTCATCTCCGCCCTCCTCCATTGTCGTCTCCACAAAGGTCTCCAGAGGATGGACAGCAAAAACTATAAAGTCCGCCGAACCCGTGTCTCCAATCATCTTGCGTAGCTGCACAGCTGTCAAGAGGATGGGTTTCACTCTGTTCTCAAACCGGGATGCGATCACCGATTCGGCATCAGAGACAGAGTTGGCACAAGATGCTGCCACAATGATGTCCGCGAGTCCAGATAGGGTAGCAGGGAGGAAAGCGTCTGGGTCGCTGTTGTATGAGGGTGAGATGTAGGCCCGGGTGAGGCACCGCCATCGCCCCGATATCGTCTGTATCTCTGCCGACCAGCCCGCTGTGAGTAGAAAGCTTGACGCAGCTTGCAGTCTCTTACCCTTTTCCTGTAGTCGCTCGTATACCTTGTCAATAAGGACGTTATGACCGTTTTCAGTAGTCCATGAAGAAATAATCGAGCATAGATGGTATACAAGGTAGGCCTGGAACGTGACTGGGAGGTACAACGAAACATCCTTACGTTCCTTTCTCCTCAAGCGGTCCACTAGGCCATGACCGACCAATTGGGAGACCCTTTGTAATGTGGAAGCTTGCTTGTTGCTCGTCGCAGTCTGAGGTTTAAAGTCCTCGGTGATATACTTGGCCATATTTGTTGTGACTAACTGAATATCCATGTTGAGTTGTTCCACCATCAAGGTGATGGTCGCCTCTGCATAGCTATCTGCGAGAGTGAGGAAGCGCTGTACATCGGTCAGTTGGGGCCGACGTTCTGCAACTGCAGCTTTTATCTCTCTCAACTGCTCTTCGTAACGTTGCTGGATCTCGGTAGATTGAGATTGAAAGAGTCGGAACTCATCCCACACAGAGACGAGGTCGTGCGACTCGCGCTCCATCCGTTCCAGCTCCGCAGATTGTACCGCATAGCGCTGCTGCTGAGACTCGCTCATTTGAGAGGATGAAGCGGATAGATCGCGACGGAACTGCTCGAGTTCTTTACGCGCGGCGGCGAGCTCCTCTGACTACACCTCGTAACGCTGCTGGAGTTCGGCAGTCTGGGCGGATGAGATGGCCAGGTCGTGACGGAGTTCTTTGAGGCTCTTCGTAGCCGCAGCAAGTTTTGCTGTCTTACTGACATCTGAGCTATTCCAGGTCTCCAGCTCGTTTCGCATAACAAGTATCTCGCTCGACTGCGCCTAGAAACGACCTTGCAGCTCAATAAACTGGAAGGTAGGTTTGGAGAGGTGTTTCTCAACTAGATGGTTGTAACAATTAATGTGAGAAAACACTGCGCCGTTGGCGATTGCATTGCTGCTAAAAAAAAAGGACGATGTCGGCAAGTATTCTAACATTGAGGGAAACGCATACAGATGATTGTCCGGACGGAAAATCTCAATGTCCTTGTTCTTGAAATACAACTGAATCCGAGACCAGAGCCAGTTATTGGCTGAAAACCCCTCAACGAGGAATGCCATCTGGAAATACAGATAAACTGCCCGAGTCACACCAAGAACTTCCTGAAACATACCGTGATCGGCACTGTCGTAAATTTCTGTTGTTGCTCGAATGCATCGATGATAGCATTGATAGACTCATCGAATAGCCCAGTGGCTTCTTCACTAGAAGATGCCAGATCAGACGGTCAAGCAGTGGAACAGTAGTTTACACGAATGCTTACCCGATCAACTTCAGCTTTCCAAAAGAAATGTTATACTTCGAATTCTTGTATTTACGACCAGCGACCCTAATATGAACCGGTTCTTGATCGCTCTTGATGGTGAGTTTTATTATGTCGTCGAATCCGCGTACGAATTCAGATATCTCCCAGTCGTTAGAATGCTCCCAGCCTTCAAGCTTCTCTGTTTTTTTGGGATAAGTTACTGACACGTTTATGACAAACAAGAGGATGACTGACTTTGCAACAAAACCTTAGCTCGACGAGTGACAAAGGTGGAACCTTGCAGCCGACCTAGATGCACAAGGAAGACTAAATATACGTTTCGCAATGGACCATAAATCCGTACACTCGGGTGGGGCAATCTCCTCACAGGAGATTGGGTCGACCGACAATGAAAACATACTCAAGTCAATAGTCGCATCGCCGGCATGGATGACAACGACGCCTTGAGGAGCGGACAGGTCAACCTTCCGACCCTCCGAACTAAGAAGATTCGGAATGCAAAAGTGAAGTCTCGCTTCGCCTTCCGTTAGCATATGGACGCGAGATCGCCACTCAGGTGTACTGGGGATAAGACGGTGGAGCAGGGGCTCCCCGGGTGCTGGCCTCGCCGCATCCTCGAGGCTGGGTTCCCACGGGTCGTAGCGTAGGCTATATAGCGGTCGTCGGTCCTGTACATAGGCATCCTCTTCTGCTACAGGACCTC
>JBBPTX010001340.1:0-10807 GCA_038094595.1 Pulveroboletus aff. annulatus
AATTGATGTTTATTTCATTTGTGCTGTTTTGCTAGGTCTCTGTGCGCTCTGTCAACTCTACATGGTCTGCCCATTCCATGAGCTCATTAAAAAACTTCACCAGCCACACTAAAACCTTCAAGTTGTACTAGAGATTGAGTTACCGGATGACTTCCCACAGAATAAATAGTAAATAAATAAATAATATTTGACCACAGATGGAAGGTCGCCGAGATGCCAGTGTTAGCCGATCCCAAAACGTTTATATGCTGCTCCCATCCCCCTCTGTTCAAGAAGGATGGGAGGGTGTACAAAGTCGTCCGCATTAGCAGTCGACTGGACTGTCCACTCAATGCTTGTACCAAGCGTTACGCCAACAGGAATTACTTTCAGACTCACCTGAGAAAAGTGCACAGCGTTGAATTTGACTTGAAGGAGCCAGAAGGTGATGCATCTGACCTAAACCTGGGCACTCATGAAACACACCAGAGATTTGCGGAGGGCAAGTTCTATTCATCCTGACTTAGTTTACCTGTCTCATGTCTCAGCAGTCCTTGCGCCGGCATCCCCTTCCTTCAGTGAGGCAGAAATGACCAATGTAACCAAACACGTGGAGACTGTAGTGTATGGACGTGATATCCGACATATGGCTCTAGATGGGACATTGCAAGGTATGGTTTGAGTGTCATGGTTTCCTTGATGGTGCTCACTAGGCATGTCCAGTCAAGGCCAACTCTGTGCAGGCATCCCGACACGGTTTGGGACGAGTGACTGGGCAAACGGACACCGTTTTTCATGTTCCAGCCAACACTAATGGCGAATTACCGTGCAACGTGGGTTATTTTTTATGCTTCTGCCTCACTAGCATCTGACGGGGTAATGATCAGCCACTTCCCCAACCCCTCGCAGCATCTCCCGGAAACAGCATGTTGCTATGGTCTTGTGGAGCTGAAAGAAGTTGCGGGTTTCCTGATGAGGGTGGTTATTCCAGCAGGGCCAAGTGTGCACGTACAGCGAAAGAAGAAAGGTTATCTAGCACACAAGAGCTAGACTGGTACATGCCTGTGCTGAAGGGAAAATGCCCTTATCACTTTGTCTTGGATGGTCAACTCACCAATGAACACTTCCCGAATTGTCCTCGAGACCCAGCGCAGGCCAGTCACTACGGAGAGTTTAAATGCTCATTTGTCTTCGAGAAGTTCACCTATTGTTATTCCTGCGGGTTACCGCAGGATAGAAAGAGGAATGGCGAAGGACCCCTTTGCCATGCAAATCACAATTACCGAAAGCCTGCATCGTGTCCTTTTGGTCAATTTGTATTTAGGACCATGTTCTGCCTATGGCAGGTCCCGACGTTGCGCGAAGAGTTGATTAACGCTCTTTCTGTACAGTGCCCTTTGAACACGCAGGAAGAATTCATGAAGTGGGCGGTAGATGAGCGTGCTGATTGGGGATGATACCACAAATGCCTTGAAGCTTTCCTTTGGTTTTGCCGAAGGAAGGAGCGGGAGCATACTGTGTTCTTTGCACAGACTTAGTTGATGTGGCTTGTATTGGCAGATATACCATTGTACTTGAACTTTGATCTGAATCAAAGATCATCTCGCGCGTTTGATTGGACCTTCCATGCCAAACATACTGTACCATTTCAATCGATTCATCAGCCCGTGTGACACATGGCACAGACGACGAAATAATTAATTCGTTAATAACATCCGTGGGATGTGACGACAATGGAATTTCATCGGCAAGTACTGCTACACGAGTAGAATACATAGTTGTAACACTGTCCTGTCTCACCCGCCTTGAACTTTGGTCATAGTTACGCTTGAGCAAATCTCAAGTTCATCCGATTTCCACACGCATGCACATGACCAAGCTCAGCGGTTCATCAAATGCCATCCCGATTGGACAATAGTTTGGTCAACTCATTCTTCTCAGAGATTCCATGCGACCCATGGCAACTATTCTTATGGTTCATTATCGTCATATATTGCGCATTCATACCATTTCTCTCTTTCTCATACATGCTACAGTATTCGAGTCATGACACCTACCAGTGCTTGCATATATATGATACCTAATGCATACGAATACCATTTCACATCTCAAGTTCCATCGGCTGACAATGTTCAATCAAGCATTTGATACTATGCAATGGAGGTCTAGGTCGACTACCCATATTTTACATGTATTCAAGTCAATTTGTTTCATGATCCATTTCAGGATCAGTCCAGTGTCGTTCCGTTGGCAGTGTCCCGATCAAGCTCCGATACTTTTGAATATCCACGATTAGCAGTCGAATGGTATCAGGTTGCACTTTGCCGAGTCAGTTGTTGTTGGACAGACACAATCCAAACTATAGATGGATTGGATAGGTTTGAACAGACGCTACGATATCCACCCATAATAACCCGTTGTTGAAACTCAACCTCCACAAGTTGGAGTTGAACATATCTGTGTGCATTGCAAGGCATTCAAGTTGTTATTGGCACGGCTTGCATGAGTATCGTCGTGACGTTGTCATAACACTTTCTGGACCCACGTTCACTTTCCATTTCTTTGATTGGACAAATCCCCTCATGGTTTGGTCCGAATACCTCAAGCCTCAGCGGTTGTACATGTGTAAGTTGAGAGCATTATGTTTGGCTGTATCTCATGACTGTGACAAGGGCATGAATGTAACGGCTTCAAGTTTATAATGCAGCTTGCCAGCCAGCATGGCATTGAAGCCAAAGAACCCATTGAGTTAGTAGACCAGCGTGTTTCCGAATTCCCAGAAGGAGGCAGCTATCTTTTCTTCATCTGCATATCTGGTACATGAGATTCGACTTGGGTGGTAATTTGATTTATACCTTACAAAACTTGAGAGTACTTGCTGCAGCGACTTTGGTTTACTCCAGTGAATGACCGCACGCCCTTGTTGCTCTGAACTCAAGCCAGTTATTCCATAGAACACCTGCAAAAATAGGAAGGTGAGCGTGAACAGAAAACAATGTAGGATTACATTGATGAAAGGTGATCATTGTCTAGCTCTTCCCCTCTCACTCAGAAGTGCCAACTGCGTTGGCTGAAACCTTGCTTGACGGTCTGCTACTAGTATCTGAAAGGAAGGGGTTTTTGTGGTGAGTTGAAGAAACCTTGTCAAACAAGGTAACAGGTTACTCTTTCGTCGGGTGATCAAACCGATAGGGTCTTGGTGACGTCTGGCAAGGTGACAAGGGGAATGAGAACAACAAGTAGAAGGGGGTGTGGGAACGGAAAGATAAGTGGAGATTCAAAATACGTAACCACTCGAGTTCGAGGTGGCTACCTGAAGAAGTAGTATAATCTCTTGCAGGTAGGCTTCAGACACGAGAGAATCATTCCAAAGGGTCTCTGTTCGAGATTTCTTGTGTACGTCGTATTATACAAGTTTTATATACAAATTTGAAAGGGCAGTGGTAGAGAAAAAGAAAATGGCGGTATAAAATGAAAATGGACTTGCTGAAGACAGATGCGAACAATCTAGAGGACAACAGAGCTGCGGGTGGTCCTCAGCCTACTGACCGTCACTATGTTAGAGGTTGGTGAGGAAGAAGCATAAAAACAATGTGCCTTACAAGGCGATTTGCCTTCAGCATGGGCTAGAGCTTGAAGAACGACCCCCATTAGCCCAGTTACCCGTTCATGCTGTTGGTGAAGGGGTCTGAACACAAATAGTCATGATCTTCACCGCGGTATTTCAATGCAGGGTTGGCCTCGACCGCTTGAGCCTGGAACGTATCTGAGCACCAGAGTCAATCAAAGGAGAAGAAAAGACCCAACCTCACTAGCCATGCCACCTAGCAGGGGAACCTTTCTGCCGGGATTTGTGACTGCATTCACGGCAAACCGCTGAATTTCGCTGTTTGGTTCGCAAATGTTGCAAGGTACTTGCCCAAGCAAGTCGTTACAAGCACACGCCATCCCCTTGCCATCCAGATACCGCGTAACTTGCAGAACCTTGCATTCCTTTTCTTGGACCAACTTACCCAGTTCAAAAACGAGGCTATAGTCTTTCTTGCTTCGGATTGCATACTGAACCTGCTTGTTCAGGGGTGGCGAAGAATACGTGGGATTCCAATCCGTCCCTACCAGCCCGGCCTGCCATTTGGGCTACCGTAATGAGGCTATACGTTGGTCAGTAGACCACCACGAATCGAATGCTTGGTCTGTCCACCCCTGTAGCAAAGGCGGACGTGCAGGCCATCAATTTGGTTTCGCCACAGTCCCACCTATTGAGATTGTAGGCTTTTGTGCATCCAGATAGAGGAAGGTTACTATGGAAAACTGCACAATGTGCATTTGCAGTGAATTTCTCCGCCTCCGCACAAGTGGGGAATAGAATCAACATTCGTTCCTGCGCCTTGAGTCTCGAATGCAATGCGTATACCAGATGTCCCAAGGCAGACCATGGAGCTAGAGGATCAAGGTATACCGTATGAAAACCTATCTCGCGACGATTTGTCAAAGACCTAACAATAGTGGTCTCCGCATGGGAAAGGCCATATGGTTGTGCTAGCAATCCCTCCAAACGAGGGGGAACAGTACCAGACAATAGAATGATGGGCATATCCATAGTGGACGCCCATGTAGCGAGCGTCTTCCACGCACTCCGTCGATCTTCAGGACAGTCAAGTTGATCATGGTGTTCATCCACAAACAGGTGAGTGAACCTTGGAGTTTCTGAATTGCGTAGCATCCTGAGGGGAAAGGATATAAATGAGTCAGCACCACTTGGACAACAATCTTAAAGAATTCACTTACTCCGAGAATGATAGCGAGCCAATGTGCTCAACTTGCACAAACAATATTTGGACGTCAGGAAGAATCTTTTTCAACCGCCCGTAGTTAATCGCCTTAATGTGAGCCCTCTCTGCCCTCTCGCATTGTTCCTCAAGGAGTGCAGTGAAAGGGCAGATAACGATAAACCTAAATGCATTGTCCAGCAAAAGTGAAACTTGCCATAACATGCTTTTCCCCCTGCCAGTATGCATGGTAATCATGGCATCTTGTCTCCCCCTCATCACGATCAAAATCCCCATCATTTGAGCTGCGCTCTTCTCTCGTGCAGTGGTATTTCCCAGCAAGGCCTTCATAGCGCCTCGAATGTTGTCTCTCAGCATCATTTCTTCAACAAGAGGAGTCTGTGAAACGTTGCGAGTAACCCACATCTCACTCACTGAATCTGTGTGGGAAAGGCTCTGTGTCTGTACGTTACCCCAGTGGTCCACAGAGGAAGGTGGGTCGAAAGACGGCAATTCCGCCATAGAATCCCCCTCACATTGCGCTGTAGACAGACTAGACGTTTCTTCGTCCAAGTCATCAAGCGAATCCGAGGCTGAGTCCCCGTCCTTTCATTGGCATTTCTCGATATAGCACAACAAATTCTCTTCTTCGGTGTTGTAGGCTCCTCGGTACAACCTGTCATGTGCACCGGCCTCTTTCGGTTACCCAGCAGGTGCATGTTTCGTACACTCGACGACAGAGACATCCGAGGCAAATTGAATGTATCCGAGTTGGAGCAAGAAATTGCGGGCATGCCAGAACCCCATGGATGTGTGGTCGTTGCGGGAGCAGGTGGAGAGTTGAGAAGTGGGATGTCGGAAAGTGCGAAGCTTGGTACCATATCTGTTGATGGGGGAATGTCATCCAATTGATGTCGAGGAGGATCTACCTGCACACACTGCCCCTGAGAAAGGACGTTTGCGGAATCTAGGATGACACTAGCTGCTCCCAGCTTACTAATAAGCTTATCGCTGACGAGGTCAGCTACCTTGAGGGCCAGTACGTTTAGATCGAGTGAATTCAAATTCGCGGACCTGGCTCTGCTTTGAACGACCCACATAGGCTCCTGAGGTAGGTACGGCCCTAGTCCAAGCAAACTTGACCATTCATCACCTAACCATCGGTGCTGAGATATGACGTTGTTCGAGAGCCGAGGAAGTGCACTGTGTACCACACCATAATGTGATGCGTCCACTTCTGTAGAGTGATCTGCAGACTCTGCAAGAAGGTCATCGACACAAGGAAAAGTCTTGTTTGGGGAAATAAACTCATGTCCAAGGGTGATCATTCCCTGGCAGAATTCGCTTGCCCCTCACCTGCAGCCAAATCGCTGTAGATTTTTCTTGGGCAGGTCGTCATAGAAACGTTCCAGCTTGATCCTTTCCCCACGTTAAACACAAAGATACCTGATTACGGCAAGTCAGAAACACATCAGAGTGATCCAAAAATCATAAACGCATACATGCAATAATGCCAGTGCGCCTCCATGCCATATACAACGCCGGCCAACAGAGCTTGGGCTTCTCGGAATCCACTCCCCAGCAGTACCAAGAAAATCTCTGCAAGGGGGGCTGACAAAAACGTAGGAATGCAGTCATCCTTTCCCTTGGCGTTCGTTGTCTTGCTATACCTATTGATTACCATGCACTCCTTGCCCTGGAACATAAAATTTTGCAAGCGGTCCGCATTCCATATCTTTAATTGTAGGAACTGAGTTACTCTTGTCGATAGTATGAAGTGATCCCAGACTGCATCAGCACATTCAACGAATTTTTGCGCTGCCAACTTTTCCAAATCCACTCTCCATCAGAGGTCAGGGTCCCAATCCCATATCTTTCGACCGCCGACAAAAAGAAATTATCCTTCCAGTTGAGAAATGGGTCCTCCTCGAGAAAACAGTAACCTCTTTGTGTATTTCCGAGATTCTTGACGATGGGATGATTGTGTGGAACCGGCCAAGAGTCACCACTGAGAGCGACAAATCCATCCTTCACTTCTCTCAACAAGTCTTGCATGCCCCGCCGCAGGCGCTCTAAGTGAAGGACATTCCCATGAATGGATATCCAGGCATATTTAGGATCTACGAACACATCCGGGTCTTTCATTTGAGAGAATGCTAGGATTGACACAATCTGCTGGAATTCCCAAATCTTGTTAAATATTGTAGGCATTCCCAACCTGAGAACTTCATCATGGAGTTTTGCTGTGCATCTAACAGAGAAAATGAAGGGAGGAAAACCATGAGGCGACCACAAAAGACTTACCCAAGGGTATCCTTGTTTGATGATGACAATCCATCAGAAACACAAACACTTTGGTACAGGACTGTCAGGCGGCAAAAGTACTTGAATTTTGCCAACAAGGGAGTTAGGTGAGATGCCTGAATGAAGGATCCATCGTCACAAAGTGCCACCAGCCAGATGAAACGTTGCACAGGGCTCCCCCAATTTGTTTGGCTGTTAATGACCAACAGAACGCTTGATACGTAGTCAAGGCTGTGAGTAGCACGCTCTGAGTATTTTCTTCTGCATTCGCCTCCAGGCTACATATCAAGGCTGTCAAGCTAGACCGTTGAAAATCTGTGAATCCAAATTCGAGGCCTAATTCGTGGCCTTTTTCCTTCTGAATCATAGCTCTGATCATTTGAACGAACAATTTCTGATATGTGTGATTCTCATCGGGCAACATCTTGAAATACTTTGACCTGTGGTCAGGTATCAATAATACACTGTCGGCTACACAATATCATAGGAAGACTAACTGGTGCATGTCAAAATTTGCACCGTGGATGAGCACCTTTGCAAGTGTGAAACGCTGACTGTGGTGCTCCAGTTGTTTCTTCGCCATCTGGTGATGAAGCTCCACAACTTTTTCCAGAGAAATAAAAATGCCATCGTGCTCAGTCGCCGTATGCTTTTCCTTGATTCCTCGGACATGCTTTCTCTGCGCAGCATCCTCCCATATCATTGGGGGAAAAAGGTCCTATTGTGTTATCTTCAAAAGCGGGAGTCGATCACAATCAGACTGCTGAGTGATAACCTCGTCCACATTGGATTTTGGCAAGAAGCTGTGCCTTAAGTATGCACGGACGTCGATATCAGATGATGAGTTGAGTATATTGTCCACCTCGAAATATCTATGGCCAAGGCCCTGAAACAGCACCTGGATGCTGGATGGACGATGCAAGGCATTGGTTATGAGCCCTCGGCCATGCTTCTCTTGACCGTGCTTTAACATTGTCTGCAAGTCACGAACACTGTAGCTGCAGTCCGTGGAGGCAGTGCACGTCTGACCAGATACAGGTAGGGCAATGGCCTTTGGAATGGCCACCTTCTCTGGTTTCGCGTAGATCTTGTACTTAGAACATATGCCACGAAGCTCAACCTTCTTGCTCTGCGTTGTCTTGCGGCCATGGTTTGCTTTCAGGTGGGTGACCACCGTGATTGAGGTGAAAGCGACCTCACAGGAACGACAGATGAAAATCAAAAGTTTGCAGTGGACCCATAGCCCCAGTTGGTCGAGAATCCCTCCTCCAACAAGGTAATCAATCTGGGGTTCCAGTTTGACGCCATCCAGATCAGTGTGACCTAATTTTATTTCAGTATCAACAAGCTGATGTTCTCTTCAAAACTGCCTTCACTCACCAGCTTCTGCCTAGCCAGAACAGTGGGAAGTACAGTCCTCCCGCGCATCACAAGCTGCTGCTGCAAGGGACGAGTATCAGGAATAGTTGATGTTCCAGCACATGGGCAACCACAATGCACTTTGATCAACCTGTACTCCATGGACCGCCCTATTTACCATGCAAGAAGCGATGAGGGGGCCACTAAGCCCTTGAACAAGACTGTGAGCACCGTCAAGGGACTGTGAGCAACTTCTTTCAGCTCCACGAGACTGTAGCAACGTGCTGTTTCTGGAAGATGCTGCGAGGGGTTGGGAAAGTGGCTGATCATTACCCTGTCAGACGCTAGTGAGGCAGAAGTGTAAAAAATAACCCACATTGCACGGTAATTCGCCGTTAGTGTTGGCTGAAACATGAAAAATGACGTCCGTTTGCCCAGTCGCTCGTCCCAAACCGTGTCGGGATGCCTGCGCAGGGTTGGCCTTGACTGGACATGCCTGGTGAGCACCATCAAGGAAACCACGACACTCAAACCATACCTTGCAATGTCCCATCTAGAGCCATGTGTCGGATACCACGTCCATACACTACAGTCTCCGCGCATTTGGTCACATTAGTCCCTTCTGCCTCACTGAAGGAAGGGGATGCAGGTGCAAGGACTGCTGAGACATGAGACGGGTAAACTAAGTCAGGATGAACAGAACTTGCCTTCTGCAAATCTCTGGTGTGTTTTGTGGGTGCCCAGGTTTAGGTCAGACATATCACCTTCTGACTCCTCCAAGTCAAATTCAACGCTGTGTGCTTTTCTCAGGTGAGTCTGAAAGTCGTTCCTGTTGGCGTAACGCTTGGTACAAGCATCGAGTGGACAGTCCAGTCGATCGCTAATGTGGACGACTTTGTACACCCTCCCACCCTTTTTGAACGGAGGGGGATGGGAGTGCCGGTTATGGCGATGTTGACAGAGAGTGGCCTTGTCTGAAAATGTGTCGGAGCAATCGGCACAACAATGAGGCTTTGATGTAATCATAGCGATGAGGAGGATCCTGATGAAGAAGACACAGTAGAATTGGATCCTCACCGAAGAACTCGCCTGGATTTATACCAAATTGTCCTTAATGCACCGACGAGCAGACTTTGGTCAAGGTCTTGAAGATCGCCGCCATCCATTCGACCAGATCCTCGAGATCTCAGATTCACATCACAGATTTCATTGCCGCAGCTACGATATTCCTGAGCTCGGTAAGTTTTGCTGGGAATGGAGATGTTGGGCCGGGGCCGGGGACTGTGGTGCTGTACAATGCTCTGATACGATTGTTGGTAACTTGAAGAAATGGAGAAGCTGTTATAACGTCAAATTCAAGGTTCGGCAACCGATTCTCTCAATTGACAGATCGGCTGCCTGAAAGATTGGACGCAGAGAAAACAAGATGGGCGGGTGAGAAATTTCATCTGCAAAGTGGTTTTGTAACATAACACAGTAGACACAGCTTCGCGAGCTCTGGTTGGCTGGCAAAAGGTCAAGGAAGTCAAGCGATAAACTAACCTAAATCGGGCGCTTTTTGCAGACATTTCTGCTTGCTTACGCATTGCCGCTTTATAGATGCAACTTTCTCTCTGATCGAGCAGATCTGACAAGATTTCTCCGAGGCTTAGCCGGGCAGTTGCAGTCCTAGGCTTGGTAACGGATATGGTGCGCCGCATCAGAATACGCTACCCGCGGGCAACTTCAAGGAATGGAGCGACGATGTTACAGTCATTGCCGACGCTGATTCAAGTTGGTGGACCAACGACTCAGGTCATACTCACTTCGACAAGAAAAGTTGTGGCATGTAAGTTTCAACTCCAAGTTGTGGAATTGAAAGCCTGCCCAACTTATTAGCTGTCCTCGGGCATTGAGTCCAGCCCAACGTCGACGAGGACTCGGAGCGACGCTGGTTTATCCGAGTTGTTCTTCATTTTCTTTTGCATCTCACACAGATCTCATTCAACGAGAAAATTGCCTATCTTATCAGTGGTAGCTCATTCAAGTGAGGGTTCCCCACGAAACAAAGAGTTCCGCTCCACAACAAAGCTCGTCTACTCCTCTCAGCGCCAAGTTATCATATCCGTTGTGTGCATAAGACCCTCCACTCGACCGTCCCAAGCGTCTTTGTTACGCGTGGCCGTGGGTATGGTCGCACGTAGACCTACTAACGCCTAGCAGGATCGAGGGTTCAGTCGTTCGTGTCGACGACGACATAGGGCTAGCCGTGGAGATGCTAGGTCTAAGGTACCGTCGTGAAGTATGACGGGTCAAGGATTACCGCTGTCTAGCTTGACGAGCGGGTCGAAGGTTCAAGGGTTAAGACACACTTAGGCGGGCGAGCCGTAGTGTGAAGCGTTCACTTAATGGTAGAA